>OZ012735.1:711999721-712003123 GCA_963859935.3 Lathyrus sativus | reverse complement strand
GAACGTTAATAATAGGAAGGACTATTGGAAATAGTGGGAAGTTATTTTTTACCGTTATTATTTAGTATTATTAAATAAGATCACGTGAGAAATTAAGCATTAAGGTAAAAGGGTAAATATGGAATAAAAGATATGAAATTAAGCATTAATGAAGGGTAATTTCGGAACAAAAATAGGCCACACTAAAAAGTTGTATCCCCTTTATATATATTTGTTGAGAGCCTTTATCTAGACTACTTAATACATTTATTCCATAGTATTTCAAACAAAGGTACCTGTGAAGATTGAATTCTCTTGATAAATTATAGATAAAGTAATAGATCAATTATTTGTGCTCCAATAATGGAGGTATGCACGGTTTTGACAAAGAAATAGAGTGAGAGATATGATTAATTTGCAAATAGCTTGACAAATTGAGAGAAATAGTTTGTAAATGGCTTGGAGAGAGACTCACTTTGCATAAAGGAGTTAGTATGAACGTTAATAATAGGAAGGACTATTGGAAATAGTGAGAAGTTATTTTTTACTCGTTTATTATTTAGTATTATTAAATAAATCATGTGAGAAATTAAGCATTAAGGTAAAGGGTAAATACGGGAATAAAAATATGAAATTAAGCATTAATGAAGGGGTAATTTCAGAACAAAAATAGGCCACACTAAAAAGTTGTATCCCCTTTATATATATTTGTTGAGAGCCTTGATCTAGACTACTTCAATACATTTATTCCATAGTATTTCAAACAAAGGTACCTGTTGAAGATTCGAATTCTCTTGATAAATTATAGATAAAGTAATAGATCAATTATTTGTGCTCCAATAATGGAGGTATGCACGGTTTGACAAAGAAAGAGAGTGAGGGATATGATTAATTTGCAAATAGCTTGACAAATTGAGAGAAATAGTTTGTAAATGGCTTGGAGAGAGACTCACTTTGCATAGAGGAGGTTAGTATGAACGTTAATAATAGGAAGGACAATTGGAAATAGTGGGAAGTTATTTTTTCTACCGTTATTATTTAGTATTATTAAATAAATCACGTGAGAAATTAAACATTAAGGTAAAGGGTAAATATGGAATGAAAATATGAAATTAAGCATTAATGAAGGGGTAATTTCGGAACAAAAATAGGCCACACTAAAAAGTTTGTATCCCCTTTATATATATTTGTTGAGAGCCTTAGATCTAGACTACTTAATACATTTATTCCATAGTATTTCAAACAAAGGTACCTGTGAAGATTGAATTCTCTTGATAAATTTATAGATAAAGTAATAGATCAATTATTTATGCTCCAATAATGGAGGTATGCACGGTTTGACAAAGAAAAGAGAGTGAGGGATATGATTAATTTGCAAATAGCTTGACAAATTGAGAGAAATAGTTTGTAAATGGCTTGGAGAGAGACTCACTTTGCATAGAGGAGTTAGTATGAACGTTAATAATAGGAAGGACTATTGGAAATATAGTGAGAAGTTATTTTTTACCGTTATTATTTAGTATTATTAAATAAATCATGTGAGAAATTAAGCATTAAGGTAAAGGGTAAATATGGAATAAAAATATGAAATTAAGCATTAATGAAGGGTAATTTCGGAACAAAAATAGGCCACACTAAAAAGTTGCTATCCCCTTTATATTATATTTTGTTGAGAGCCTTGATCTAGACTACATAATACATTTATTCCATAGTATTTCAAACAAAGGTACCTGCGAAGATTGAATTCTCTTGATAAATTATAGATAAAGTAATAGATCAATCTTATTTTGTGCTCCAATAATGGAGGTATGCACGGTTTGACAAAGAAAGAGAGTGAGGGATATGATTAATTTGCAAAATAGCTTGACAAATTGAGAGAAATAGTTTGTAAATGGCTTGGAGAGAGACTCACTTTGCATTGAGGAGTTAGTATGAACGTTAATAATAGGAAGGAACTATTGGAAATAGTGGGGAAGTTATTTGTTTACCGTTATTATTTAGTATTATTAAATAAATCACGTGAGAAATTAAACATTAAGGTAAAGGGTAAATATGGAATAAAAATATGAAATTAAGCATTAATGAAGGGTAATTTCGGGAACAAAAATAGGCCACACTAAAAAGTTGTATCCCCTTTATATATATATATTTGTTGAGAGCCTTGATCTAGACTACTTAATACATTTATCTCCATAGTATTTCAAACAAAGGTACCTGTGAAGATTGAATTCTCTTGATAAATTATAGATAAAAGTAATAGATCAATTATTTTGTTGCTCCAATAATGGAGGTATGCACGGTTTGACAAAGAAAGAGAGTGAGGGATATGATTAATTTGCAAATAGCTTGACAAATTGAGAGAAATAGTTTGTAAATGGCTTGGAGAGAGACTCACTTTGCATAGAGGAGTTAGTATGAACGTTAATAATAGGAAGGACTATTGGAAATAGTGGGAAGTTATTTTTTACCGTTATTATTTAGTATTATTAAATAAATCACGTGAGAAATTAAACATTAAGGTAAAGGGTAAATATGGAATAAAAATATGAAATTAGAGCATTAATGAAGGGTAATTTCGGAACAAAAATAGGCCACACTAAAAAGTTGTATCCCCTTTATATATATTTTGTTGAGAGCCTTGATCTAGACTACTTAATACATTTATTCCATAGTATTTCAAACAAAGGTACCTGTGAAGATTGAATTCTCTTGATAAATTATAGATAAAGTAATAGATCAATTATTTGTGCTCCAATAATGGAGGTATGCACGGTTTGACAAAGAAAGAGAGTGAGGGATATGATTAATTTGCAAATAGCTTGACAAATTGAGAGAAATAGTTTGTAAATGGCTTGGAGAGAGACTCACTTTGCATAAAGGAGTTAGTATGAACGTTAATAATAGGAAGGACTATTGGAAATAGTGAGAAGTTATTTTTTACCGTTATTATTTAGTATTATTAAATAAATCATGGTGAGAAATTAAGCATTAAGGTAAAGGGTAAATATGGAATAAAAATATGAAATTAAGCATTAATGAAGGATAATTTCAGAACAAAAAATAGGCCACACTAAAAAGTTGTATCCCCTTTATATATATTTGTTGAGAGCCTTGATCTAGACTACTTAATACATTTATTCCATAGTATTTCAAACAAAGGTACCTGTGAAGATTGAATTCTCTTGATAAATTATAGATAAAGTAATAGATCAATTATTTGTGCTCCAATAATGGAGGGTATGCACGGTTTGACAAAGAAAGAGAGTGAGGGATATGATTAATTTGCAAATAGCTTGACAAATTGAGAGAAATAGTTTGTAAATGGCTTGGAGAGAGACTCACTTTGCATAAAGGAGTTAGTATTGAACGTTAATAATAGGAAGGACTTATTGGAAATAGTGAGAAGTTATTTTTTACCGTTAT
>OZ012735.1:711827221-711992221 GCA_963859935.3 Lathyrus sativus | reverse complement strand
ATGATTGTTTTGAGATGAGAAGAGAAAGGACACTAAAAGGCGGACTAACCTCAAACCTAAAGTTGTCATGCAATGGTGATCCTAAGATTGAGATAAGGGAATGTTACCTAATATTATCATACATGGTTTAGATCCTAGTGTCTATCATAATCTCCCTTGAGCAAGAGAGATTATAGATCCTAAGGGAAAGGAGACAAAAGAGAAAACAGAAACAACATAAACATGTAAGGATACAAACATGGAATGAAAATGAGGGAGGAAATTGGTGTGGGGCAGTAGCCTCCACAAGCTCATCTCAACCTCAAGAAATAATATGATAAATGCAAGAGATGAAAGGAACAAGAAATGCAACAAAAGAAACACACAAATGCACTAAAATGGGATGAAATGGCCTAAACCATTCAAACATCAACCATAATGCCAAAACCCAAACATAAATGAAAGGCAAATAAGACCTAAAACAAAGTGAGGATGGGAGGCCTATATGGGTAACAGCAAGGAACTCATAATTTGCACTCAACCATGAGCATCACAAGAAAGGTACACGAGAAAGCACAAAGAAGTCCTCATGGATTCATCGTTTTAGGAATGCTTCAAGTACCTCCAAAGGAGGGGACCAAGTCGCCTTAATTAAGATTCCAAATGCATTGGACAGAAAGGGACATGAAATAAAAGTGCTCAAAGTCAAAAGCAAATAAACCATAAGGAAATGCAAGTAGATTCCCAAAGGAAAGCAAACATGTTTCACACAGAAACCCTAATTGGAAACTCAAAAGCAAGCAATCAAATGAACAAGCAAAATACAATATAATGACCTAAAAATGAGCAAACATCATCCTTAACATGCTAACAACATGAATCAATAGGCATTGAGAACTCAAAGGATCCAAAAAATGTCATATCCAAGTCAAACTAGGCTCAAGATGCATGTATGAAACCTCCCTTTGGGGTAACTTGACTTGCAAGTTACTCTAAAAATAGAGGAAAATGATTCAAAAATAACCAAATAAAATGCAAGAAGCTCATAAACATGTTGGCAACCAGAGGCCAAAAGATTACAATCAAAATTAATTCACAACATCATCAAAGAAATTGATTCACAAGGGTGTTCCATTGTGAATGAGGATTGTCAAGGGTCAAATGAAGTGCATCAAAATTCAACTCAAAAGTCAACCAACAGGGGAAAAATGGTCCTAAAAAATTCATCAACTCATCAATGATATGAGGATTGAATTTTACTCATTGTATCAAAAGGAAATGAGAGAAACATAAAAACCAAAACATGTCAAGATTTAGGTCAAATAAAACACTTCCAATGTTAAATTCCATTTTTAATTGAAAAATAATTAGAAAAAATAAAATAAAAATTTCATAAAATAAAAGACACCTCAAGGAGTCTAAAACATATTTTTATGGAATTTTTACACAATTGGAAGTATTTTAAATGAAATTAAATCAAAACATAAATAAAATAAAACAAAAAGAAAATAAAAAAACTAAAATGGAAAAGGGCTGGGGGTGCGGAAAGCAGCCCAGAAGCGTTGAAAACACGTTAGGCTCACAAAAGGAGGGTGCCAAGAGCAAGCCCAACCCAGGTCCAAACAAAAACTGTGAGCCAGAAAGATTCAGTGAGGTGAGTCAACACACGCGCATGGTGGAAAGCAATAATGGCCTTTGGATCAAAAGGTAATCATATCCAAGGGACCAGATCACGCCATGTCATTTAATGAGATTCAAGCTTGATCTGGTGTGTGTGTGTGTGTGTGTTCAAAGTGAGTGCATTGTGTGTCTTAATCATGACCATGCAAACAAAAAGTAAACACATCCAACGGACAGAGGCAACATACATGGCTCAGGCGAGGTTCAAACCATGGAGGAAAACCAGACGTCCGGAACCACTGTTTCGGTCGTCTTCTCCGGCGAAACCCTCAAACCAGTCACGGCCAGAAAACGCAGGTGCCTTAAAACTTGATCAGATCAAACAAAATAAAAGCCAAAAATGATCTACGTCTTACATAGAACATGAATCCACCATTATTTAAACCTAAAACGCCATAACAAAGCCAAACCGTGAGCAACAAACTTGGAGCTCAAATCTCAAAAGTTCATAAACAACCACAAAATCAATCTAGAAACCATCTATGATATGCAAGGATTATAAATACATGAAAATGGCGTGATAAAAAATGCTTAAATAGAGAGATGTTTGGATGGAAAGAAAACCTAAAAGAAAGCTTCCACAGAGCTTATTTCTTTAGCAAAGCTTGAAATAAAACACCCAGAAATGTTCTATGAAACTCAAGTAACCTTTCTAAATCTTTGGTTTTGATTGAAACTCAGTGAAACATGAAAAACGATTTTGACTTTTTCTTCACTTTCTCTCAATGTGTTCTCTCCCAATTTCTCTCCAAAATCAGTTTTAAAGACTTGTGAACAATCCTGAGAATATGTATGATGAATTTGGATTGAAAGAAAGCCCAATTCTATGCTCCTTGGGCCTAATGGGATTTCACTTTTTTCACCTTATGGCCATTTCAATAGTGCACGGAAATCACCTTGCCCAGCTGTAAAAATGGCTTAGCTAGCTTGCATTTGAGGTAGGTTGATCCAAGGGCTGAGAATGGTTCCTTGATTTAATCTTATGGCATGGTTTGGATATGTTACTTAAACTTGAAGTAATCATGAAAATGGCCACCAAAATGAGCTCAAATCTCAAATCCAAAGTTAGCATTGTGTTTGAAATGTGTTTGGCACTCAAAAAATGCACAAGGTTGGTACAAAATGATCCCAAATGAATTTAATTTGATTTTCCCTTTTTAAGGCCTTTTTCATGGAAATTTCATTAGGGATTCTTCAATCCAAGCCAAACCTTTGATGTCTTGATGTTTGGTTGAGAAAATGACCCCATTTGGAGCAATTTTGAAGTTTGAAATATTTCCATTTGAAGTGTGCAAAGTGGTGAAATGGATCCATAATGAAAATGACCTGTAATCTTGTTTTCCCAAAATACCCCTGCCTTGCAAGCCTTATAACTTGAGTTCTACAAATCAGATGAAGGACTTCTAGTACTCTTTGGAAATCTAAGATCATGAGGAACAACTTTCATGTTCATCAAAAGTTGAGGAGAAACATCCTTCTGGGTCAAAAGTGGCTTGGAAGTTGGTTGACTTTTGTTGACCAAAATCACATTCATCTGAGGACCTGTAACTTGCCAGCATCATAACTTGAGTTCTAGAAATCAAATGAATGGCTTCTAGTACTCAAAAGAAAGCTAGAAACATGCTCTACAAGTTTCATGTTAGGGTCAAGATGAGATGGGACTTGTATCTTGAGTTAGGTGGTCTTGAAATTAGGCACTAAATAGAGGATTTTACACTAAGAACCCTAATTTAGTAACTCCTCACACTCTTGATTCTTGATGAATTGATCTTGAAATGATATCTCATATATCTCCACACAACATTCCATGACCACAAATACTTGGAATTGAGTCTTAATCTCCTTCAATTCTCCTTCAATTTCACAGTTGACTTAGGGTTGACCATATGAAAACCCTAATTGCACCATCTTCAACGGTAGCTCTTCACACTTAGTATAAACACTTGAATGAACTCCACAATGACCCTCAAGGCCTCCAATGAGTTTAAATGATCATCTCCCTTCATAACCATGGGCTTGTGATCCTCATATGACCTTCAAATGGCCTCCTAGACAGGAGATAAACCACATACACTTATCTGCCTATCCAAAGGGCCTTGACTTGTCTCTGATGATGATAACCCCCCTGTTGACTTGAATACAAACTCTTGATTAGGCTTGGAACCTTTGAAAAATTCCTCTTGTTTTTACATACATCTTTTGATCCCCTGTAAAATGCAAAATGCTATGCAATGCAATATGCTAGAACAATGAAATGAAACATAAACCAAGTAAAGAAAAGGTTGGGTAAATTTTGGGGTACAACACCTAGCAACGGTCATATCATCAACAAGGATATCAATATCCATCACAAAATCAACAACAGTGAGCCACTCAATAGTAACGTTAACCAAATCAACAAAGGACGAGGAAGCCAGAAAGAAACATTGATCACCTACCTATGACATATGCTCAAATATTTTTCCAAATTGATGAAGGATAGGGTGATCAACTCGATAGACCTAGCTCCACAAACTGTCATTCCTCCAAATTATGGTGATAATGCTTACTGCGAGTATCATAAAGGCGGTCTAAGGCACACGATCGAGAACTTCAGAGCCTTCAAACATAAAGTTTAAGACCTGGTCGATTCAATGTTTCTCACATTCAAAGGGAGGATTCCGAATGTCACGAACAACCCTCTGCCACCGCCAAGCTAGTGTTAATATCAATTCAAGATCAGCTTCCCTAGAGAAGGAAGCCATCATTCCATCCCGTCATTTGCATTATTGTATTTTGTCTTTATTTGTTTAAGTATTATTTGCTTTAAACATTATTGTTTGTATTTGGTTTTTATTAATGTAGTGATTATGCATGTTTTGATTTATTTATGTCGTATTCACTCATTTTCTCTATTTACTGCAAAGCACAGACACACATTTCTCCACTTCACTCCCTTTATCAAATAGTTATTTAGAAATGATTTGAGGAAGGATTATGAAAGTGAAATACCCATAATTGCAAAATGTATGCTTTTGTATAAAATCCTGCCAATGATGTACAAACATTGTTTCAATTCCCCAAACACTGGAGAGACAAGGAGTTAATCCCTAGTTAACCACATCAAGCAAAGAAATAGCAGTTTCCTTTAGATATACAAACCCTTACACTCAACCGGGGGCATGAGTAATGTTCAGTTAACCTGATTACGTACTCGAATCACAAAGCAAAATCTAAAAGACATGACAGCTGTTCTTCAAATAACCCATGACTTGGCAATCACAATCCTCCAACAAAATCACAAAAGAAAAAGAGATCAAAATCAAAATCCTACTAAGTCGAACACCTTAAATTAAAGACTTAGGCAAAAATCAAGGAAATCCTGATGAACTCGAAAAGAAAAATCAGTCCATGCAAAAGTTAGGGATCAAAAGCAAAATAAAAAGAGGTATTCAAATCCTCAATAAAAAACAAAAAAAGATCCAGTGACCACTGTTACACCCCAAAATTTGCTCAACCTTTCTTGCCTGATTTATGTTTCATTGCATTTCATTTGCATAGTTACACTATATACACAGCATACCTCCAATAAGGGATCAAGGTGTCTATCAAAAGAAGAGCTTAGCAAGGTGTGTTATCCAAGAGGAGAAGTCTTCCAGGACATCAAGGAGTGATTTGAAGTCTTGAGAAGTTTGAGTGCCCACAGGTGGATTTCTCTCCTAACTTGAGGGGTATTGAAGATCATCAACATGGAATTGTGAATTTGAGGTGTGTATGGGATGCCTAGAGAGCCCTATTGAAGCTTAGACAAGTCATTGTATCAAGTTCAAGAGCCATGGTTGAAGTGTGTACAAGTAGGGTTTCATCTGGGTAACCCTAGGTCAAGGAGAGCAAAGAAAGGGCATCAAGCCCTAGCTCTAGGTCATGGAAGTCATGGATTGATATGTTGAAGCATGTGTATGGATGATTCAAGATCAAGTTCAAGAGAATCAAGAGTGGTGGGAGGTGCTTGAGACAGGGTTCCTAGGGTAAAATCCCCTGTATAGCACTGGACTTCCAAGCCACATAAGTCAAAATAAAAGTTTCAAATGGATTCTTGGCCAACATGAAACTTGTAGAGATTCTCAATAGCTTTAATTTCAGTACTATAAGTCTTCCAGGAGATTTGTAGAACTCAAGTTATGGTTCTTGCAAGTTACAGGTCACCAGAGGACACTGAAATTTATCTGTGAAAGTTACTTGACTTCCAAGCAACCTTTGCCCACCAAGGAGTTTTCAAATGGATTCTTGGACAACATAAGAGTTGTATGGCTTGATCTTACCTTTAATTTGAGTACTAGAAGTCCTCAAGAAGATTTATGGAACTCAAGTTATGATCTTGGCAATCCAGGGGTATTTTGGGAAAGTTGAATTATAGGTCATTTTTCAACATAGGTCAAAATCTCTATCTTCCACTCCTCAAATGAAAAAAATGTTCAACATGAGATGTGCTTAAAATGGTTTTTCTAGGTAAGATATGAAGTCATGGTGAGTTGAATGGGCTTATTTCACAAAGTGCCCCAAAATGGCCTAAAAAAGTGAGATTTTTCAAATGATTCAAGAGAGGGAAAAATGATTTTTTGACTTGCAAGGCATAAACATGGAATATGGGTAGTCATTTTAAATGGAAATTGAATTTCAAACACATTGGCAATGTCACAATTTTGAGATGAGCCATTGTTTTATGAGTTGCTTTGGAAAATGCTTTCTTACATCATAAGTAACATTTGCAAAACACTTCTTTAGATCAGAACCAAGGCCCTAACCCTTACCAATCCATTCAAAATATCATGTGGAGAGAAATTGGATCAGAATCAAGGTGTTGAAGCAAGCTAGAGCTCAGCTGTCATGTGAAAGCTTCTCATGAGATTTCATGGTGCATGAGAATTTCAAATTCTCACATGGATCATTCCAGAGCATTCTAGATGATTCCTACATGTTCTATATAAGGATTATAGCTAATTCAGTTAGTTTTTTGGCCAAGAATTGGAGAGAGTTGAGAGAGAGCATTCTGATTTTGCACCTTGCATAACAGAATCGATTTCACAAATTGGGGCAATCTCAAAGCAAACTAGTGCATTCAGAAGCTTTAGCATGAGTTTGTGATTGAATTTGGAGAGAATTCTGGTCAAGAGCTGTGAAGAACTGAGAGATAGCATAGTGAGTTTCACCTTTGCAACTCAAAATCGGTTTTGCTAATTGGAAGTGATTCAAGGCAATTCATTGCATACAGAAGATCCACAAGGCATTGTTGATTGTATCTGGAGAAGATTGGAGTGTAATTTGAAGATTTTCTTGCTCTGTTCACTCAATTTTCACAGGTATGTAAATTTCATCTCATGGCATGATTTAGGTAGAATTGATAGGTTTTGAATGTGTAAATAGATTGTAGACATGGCTAGGGTCGTTTCTGGTAGGAAAAACTGGTGTTTAGAGACAAAATTAGGTTGGATCAGTTTTCTTGTGAGGGCCATATCTTGCCGTTCTTGGAGGTTTAGGCTTGTTTAGATGGCTAGGACTACTCACTGAAGCACGTAGATGAGATTAGGGCTTTTAATTTCAAGAATCGTGCCACTTGAGGTTAGACTCCATGGATGAACTTTGGATCGGATTCTACGTTAGAGGAGGAATCAATGAAAATGGATGGTGTAGTTGAATTCAGTGAGGAAAAACGATCAAGATGATGTACTCGTGTGTAGTTTTTGGTGATGTTTCATGGAGATGGCATTTGGGGACGACGGTGGCGCCACCTCCGGCCACCGTCTGGTTTACCTCCCCTCCAACATTTGAAATGGAGAAGATGATGGAAGAACCATTGGATCAAGCTAGACCTTTGACTCAGATCACTCACCAACGGTCACGATTTGCTTTTCATTTGTGAAGAGAGTCTGAGCTTGGGACAAAACGCCCCGTTTCATTAAACTGGTGGCTTTGGGCTCAACGCATATTTTGCTAACCACACCCTACTTGGAGGCCCAATGGAGATTAACACATAGACTGATTGCTATTTGACACAGAGATTTCCCAATTTCCTTTCTTTTTCTGATATTATTTTCTGATTGACATGGGCCTAGTATGCGTTTACTATTTACACCCCCTCCTGGGCCCAGCTTTGGTAACACATAGAGAGTATTGCTATTCATCACGCCTGTTTGTCAATTTCCTCTTATTTCTTTTATTTTCATGTTTTACATATGATTAGAGATTAATTCATAATAAATTGAAAAATGATAATTTTAGGATGAGACTTTTTTCCCTAGTTTATTTAGGGTCTCTAGAATTTTATAGGATTAAAAAATATCAATTTCATTCATTTTATATTTTATGGCATATTTTACAATTTTAATGCTTTTATTTCACACTTGTTTGATCCTTTATTTTTCTGAATTTAGTATGAGAGTTTAGTGAGGAATTTTGGAGTGATTCTTGTGAGGTTGATTATATTAGGGAATAATGTATCCTTATGAATTTTGTCATATTTTTGTGACTAAAAGTTAGGTTAGTTTGAGAGGTGAATAGGAGAGGTGTTAGAATTAGGGTTTTAACACAACTAGTTGTAATTTAGGGCATAGTTTGGGGACTTAGGGTTTGATTTAGGCCTTGGGGTTTATATGGGGTATTGGGTATAGGGTTAGGTTCCCTTAGAAATTTACCTAGGATTTTATGATGAGTTTTGGCATTTTATTTGATTTTTGCAATTAGTGTGATGTTTGTGGGTTTTTCCCTTGGATGTTTGGTTTGGTTATTTTGCTTGGGGTGCTTTGATTGGGCTTTGGGCTTGGGTTTTGCTTGATGGAGGTTCTAGAGGCATTGAGGATGCTTGGAGATAAAGCTTGGGGCTTGGTCATGAAGGTCTTTCCTTGTGAAGATTGCTTTTGAAGGCTTAGGGATTAGGGCATATAGGAAGAGCAATAGATTAGTCTTATTTCTTCTTTCAAACATAGAGAGCTTCTTGTGCCTCTATTCATTCCTGTGACAAAAATTCCTTTTAAAGTATTCACATCCTTCCAAAGGAAGGATGAGTGACAAACTTTAGAAGTAGAACTTTGAGGATACCTGTCTCTTATAATGTTAAGTGCTTAGGGGCTTCCTTTGGTTGTCACTAAGTTTCTTAACATTTCAACTTAATCTGTTAATTGATTCTCTCTTGGAGATGGAGCTTGAAGATAGGCTTTTATTTTAAGATCTAAGATGCTGAGGATGCCTTTCATGAGGATTGCTTGAAGAGGGAGTTGTTACTGTCAGCTTTGTTGTCAGGTGCTTGCTGGAGTTTTGAGGCTAGGGTTTACTGTTGCTTTTGAGCTGGGGTTTTCTGTAGCTGTGGAGCTTAAGTGTTTAGGTTTTGAGGAGCCTTATTTGGAGTTTGCTTTCTCTTCCCTGAGGGGTTGGAGATTGAAGCTTATTGAAGTTTGAAGGTTCTTGTTGTTGCTGTCAGAGCTGCTGTTCGCTGTAGGGGTTTGGTGCTGCTTAGGCTGCCTCTTCTGCTTTGGGGTTTTGTTTTCTGTATTGTTTGTTGGCTTGTTCAGCTTGCCCCAGAGGTTTGAAGTGAATATTGATTCACTTTGCCTGTTGTTTTGCCAGGTTCGAGGTTGAGCGGGACTCCCTTGCCTCGCTTGTATTGCTGCATTGCATGCATTTTACTGTATTTGCTTGCTTTCTTTTCTGTTTATCCCCTAGGATCTCTGATCTCCTATGTGCAGGAGGGAATTATGACAGACATTAGGATTCTTATCCATGCATGATAACATTAGGTTAGTTTTATTCCCTTTTCAACCCTAGGTTTTTTAGAGCTTCTTTCTCTTCTTATCTCAAAACAACTCAAAAATACAGTAATAAGGTTAATCGATGTCGTACGTTACGAGCCTTAAGCTATTTGAGAAAGGGTTGATGGAGAGCTTCTTTCCAGTAGTCTGGCTGCTTGGTGTGGTACCCTTTGGGTGACACACGACGTAGTTACTCTCAAATCATAGTCTCTAGTGCGTCAGAGATTGCACGCAAACTAATAAAAACACTTCTTTCGTAAAAGATTCAAAACAAACATCAAAGTGTCATTTTTGTCCGCTTGGACTCTTAATCAAGAAAAACCCTTTTAGAAGGTAATAGAAAACAACCAAGACAAGCTTGTGTCTTCCGTAGCCCGAACTACGTTTGCTCTGATCTTTCATGCTGTATGAAAGTACGTAGGCATATGATGCCGTATCCTAGCGAGCAACCTTCCCCTCCTTCCCGTAGGTAGGCGAACTACGTTGACTCTGATTTCTCGTTTCAGACGGGAATACGTAGGCATAAAGTGCGATACTTTGCCGAGTCGTTTTCTCTTCCTGTTAACCCTTGACCTTTAGAGTAGATAGAATAACAATCCGTACTAGAAAACAAGCGTAGATCCCGTCGAGTACGGCGGACGTGAGGGGTGCTAATACCTTCCCTTTGTGTAATCGACTCCCGAATCCAGGATTTGGTTGCGATGACCATTCCTTTCCCGTCTTTGCGGTAGGTTTACTTCGAGCGTTCCCTTTCCCTCTGTTGGGATAAATAAGGCACGGTGGCGACTCTTCTGTTTAGCCGGCGCCGATTTTCGCAGTAGCGACAACCACCATGTCAAATTCAAAAAGTCACTAACATCCATCAAAAGCAAAATAAGATGACTGCCATTTCGAGCATACCTTGAATCACCATGCTTACATCGTCAACCCTTTTAGAAGACAAATGTGTGTAGAATTGACTGAATGTAGGACTGGAGTTCATTACGAAGAAGGGGTGGTACAAACCAAGTTTTAAGCCTAATATCTTTGTTTCATAACTGTGCACCAGACCATGTTACAACCCTCGAAAGACCTAATTGAGACGAGATTTATTCGGAAAGCATACTATTGCAAGGTTGCGTAAACTAACTCCCTAAATATTTGCTAATCTTCAGCATTAGTGTCATTCTCCTTGCTATATCTTTCACACTAGCAAAATAAGCACAACATCTGGACTAATGGTTCATTCGTCTCACATTATCACGACACTCTAATAAACGACTTTTTCACAACTTGCATGAATATTGCATTAAGATTACCATTTGTGAATGTGTAACTTTAACTGCAAATCAGTGCTCGACATCAAAGACACTCCAATAAGAGGTAATCGAAGAGGAACTTGAACTTTCAGTGGTGTCGATTCGAAGCAAGACTACCTCAATAGCTCAATCAGAGGTAACTCTCTCAAAAACTCAATCAGGGGCAAGCCATCTCAAGGTGCATCAATGCTCAACTTCCAAAGATCATACTATGTTAGAACTGGTTAATCAGGGGCACCATTACCACATTCCGACACTGGGGAAAAACCAGTTGCAAAGGGCATATCCTCTTTGTACCTTTAAGTTGATCAAGTAGTCCTTGCTAGACACTAGAAATCATCGAGTTCAGAGCAAAAGTATAATCTTCTTGAGCTGATCACGTTGCTACTCTCATTTTTTAGGCTATCTTGACCATAAAGCATAAGAGTTGTGGTTTCTCGGAAGCAAATTCCGACTTATCAATGTCGCACCCGAAAAATCTTGTAGAGATAATTCGGAAACATGACCCTCGCGCTAAAGGCGCGAAAATGTGGTTCGACAAGGTCGCCACCAAACTTTATTTATCCTGAAGAAACGGGAAAGGAAAATACTAACAAAACCTTTTAAAACAAAAGGATAGGAACAGGGTCATCGCAACCGATGTTTCGGGTTCGGGAGTCGGTTACGCGAGGGAAAGGTATTAGCACCCATCACGCCCGTTGTACTCAACGGGAACCTCTTAGGGTGATTTGCAATGGGCATTATCTAAGCTTGCTTGTTTTCTTCTCAATGATAAATGCGAATTAGTACGATAAAAGGATAATGATGCTAGGGGAAAATGGGTGGTTATAGGATAGGGTGCTCGCTAAGGATTGAGGCCTTTGTGCCTACGTATGCTCATTTGGATGAGAATGAGAAATCAGATCTTCGTAGTTCGACTACAGGAAATGTTGAGGGAAACGGAAGATGAAGAGAAATGTGCTCGCCAATATCATCGCAATCTTGTGCCTACGTATCTTACATTCAGACGAGGATGAAGAATCAAAGCGTTCGTAGTTCATGGTAATGACCACAAAATGATGATGGGTTGAATTGAATTAAAGTTTGGTTTGAAACGAAAGATTAACTGACAAGGAACCCAAAGGGTGTGCCTCAAGAGCTGTCACTCAAGAATCCAAGGAATTCAAGATTCCAAAAACTTAGTTCCTTCGGAAGGTGATTGAAAAAAGTCTGAAAACATTTTGAATTTGAAAGAGTGAACTAATAGCAACTCAAGGGGCGTGCCTCGAGAGTTAGTCATTCAAAGATTCAAAGAATGCGAGATTCTAAGAACTCAGTTCTTTTAAAAGTTGATTATGAAAATGTTTGAGTAAATATTAGTTATTTTAAGACGAAAGGATGAATGAACGACAACCCAAAGCGTGCGCCTCAAGAGCCATTCGTTCGAAGTTTTAAGTAATGCTAGATTCCAAGAATCTTCTTCTTTTGTAAGTTTGATTAAGAAAAACGTTTGAATAAAAGATTAAATCGAATACGTTGCGAAAAGAGGTGGACGACGAGGCAAAAGGCACTCAACTTACAACTTGGTTTAAAATACCGCTTGACGTTGGATAAAGGGTTTGACTTCTATTTGCGTGTAAAACGTGAAATGGAAATTGGTTTGAAAACTGTCTCGATGATAAGTTGAGGGTTTGACTGAAAATGGAACCGGCTTGATGACGAATCAAGGGTTAGGTTGTGAGAAACGATACTAGTCCCTGAGGGTGCCCCCAATATCGAAACCACAGTGAAATGTGAAAGTGTGTGCAATAGGTTGATGGCGAATGTGGACAAACACTCGACTTACGGAGGGTGTTTGAAAATGGCTCGATGGCGAATCAAGAATTAGTTTGAAAATATTTTAATCTACGTTAGTCCCTAGGGGTGCTCCTAGAAGATAAACCAGGATCAAAGAAATATGAAAGCGTACATTGAAATGGGAGAGGGATACATGTAACTTACACGAGATTGCACGTAATAAATGGTCTCATTGTAAGGTAGCCTGAGAGAAAGTCGTGTGTGTGCGAAGTGTCCTAAACTATGTGTTGCACCCCAAAATTTGCTCAACCTTTTCTTGCCTGATTTGTGTTTCATTGCATCTCATTTGCATAGTTCCATCATGTACACAGTATAATCATTTGCATATCATAGCATAGCATGCCTCCAACAGGGGATCAAAGGTGTATATCAAGAAAAGAGCCTAGCAAGAGGTGTTATCTAAGATTGATAAGTCATTCAAGTCATCAAGAAGAGATTTGAAGTCTGGAGAAGTGTGAGTGCCTACATGTGGGTTTTGCTCCTATCTTGAGGAATGTTGAGAATCATCAGGGGGATGAGAAGCATGGAATGGTAATGTGAGGTGTGTATGGATCTCATGGGATGTCTAGAGGGCCTTATTGAAGCTGAGACAAGTCATTGATTCAAGTACGAGAGCCACATTTGAAGTGCAGTCAACTAGGGTTTCATCTGGGTCAACCCTAGTTCAATTGAGTAGTGGGAAAGCATCAAAGCCTACCTTGAGGTCATGGGATGCATGAATTGGTATGTTGATACATGTGTGATTTTGTGCCAAGGTTAAGCAAAGAAAGATCAAGAATGTGGGAAGTTGCTAAATTATAGTTTCAGAGTAAAATCTTCTATTTAGTGCCTAACTTCAAGGCCACATAAGTCAAAATACAAGTTTCAAATGGATCTTTGGCCAACCTGGAACTTGTAGAGCTTCTCAATACCTTTAATTTGAGTACTAGAAGTCTTCAATAAGATTTGTAGAACTCAAGTTATGGTCTTTGCAAGTTACAGGTCATCAGAGGACGCTGAAATTTATATGTGAAAGTCACTTGACTTTCAAGCAACGTTTGCCCTTCAAGGGGTTTTCAAATGGATTCTTGGTCAACATGAGAGTTGTATATCTTGATCTTAGCTTTACATATAGTACTAGAAGTCCTCAAGGGTATTTATAGAACTCAAGTTATGATCTTGGCAATCCAGGGGTATTTTGGGCATTTGTGAGTATAGGTCATTTTCAGGCATGTGCCAAAATCTCCACCTTCCACTCCTCAAATGGAAAATTGTTCAACTAGAAAGTTGCTCAAAATAGGGTTTTAACCTTGACCATGCATCAAGGAAGGTTTGAATTGGCTCATATGAGAAGTTGGTTTGAAATGGCTTTTTAATGAAGAAATTAAAGTCATTTAAAAGGCAATTTTGGTGGGAAATTGAAATAAATGGTTATGGGTCCAAAACAAGTCAAATAACCACTCATTTTAATCAAAAAATATGTTATAGAAACATTGGCAATTGTGGAATTTTAATTTGAAGTGTGCTTCATGGCCTTTCACAAGATTTCTTCACAGAACAAGCTACATATCCAAAATCATTCATAATGCACAAGCAAGGTCTCCTTTTAATCCAAAATAATTCACAATGGTTCAAACAATGGCAAATTGGTACATATTTTGATTGCAAATGACATTCTAAACACAATGGCGTTGTTAGAATTTCAATTTGAGTCATATTTAATGGTCATTTTATGGATTGCTTCAAAAGGAGGTTACATACTCCAAATCATACCATTAAGCTCCAAACCAATTTTCACAAGCCAAAGTCCAAACCTTACCTTGGGATACAAGCCTAAGGAGTACTTAAGTGATCTACTCCAAACCAAAAAGAGAAATCCTCACAATTTTCATTTTTCATTTTCAAGAATTCTCTCACTCTCTCAATTCTCTCAATTTCTTCATTCTCCAAACCCTCACCCATAGCTCCTCATCATTGGATCCATTGATTTTTCATTGAAATAAATGGAATCTTGAGCATAAACCTCTACCCATCATCATTATCGGATCAAGTTTCATAATTAATTTTCGTGCAAATTGAAGTTGGATATTGGAGCGTAAGTTGGAAGCACTTATTCGGAGCAATTCGGATTCGAAGTGTTCGATCTTCATCTTCTTGCAAGGATTATTGTAGATCTTGAAGTTTTCCATCTAATCTTGTTCGGATCTTTGCAAATTCACTTGATCAACAATCACCGGATCAAATCTCCGATCCGTAGATTGGTTTTCCGATTTAATTTAACCGTTTGATTGTTGCATTAAAATTCTCTTTTGTGTGCTGTTTGATTTTAATTCCAAAAAAATAGAAACAATGCTTAGAAAAATATGAGAAAATTCTGGAATGATCCTTATCATGTCTATGATCTTTTTGCACAATTGGATTTTAATTTCGTTAAATTTTCAATTTGATTTCTTTTTCTCCCTTAGTTGGATAATAAAATGCCAAAAACTGCATAGTTTCTTGCCGATTTTTGTTCTGGAGTTTGGTATAGAATTTGGACTTAATTCTTTGCTGGTTTGTTATAGACATATTAAGGAACTCCTAGAATTTTTTAGATTAATTTTTATGTAGCTTTAGGTTCGGTTTTGAACTCGATCTTTAGGGGCTTCCCCATTCGATTTCCCTTTTGACCACTTTTGGTGTGTGATTTCTTTAGTGCCTTTAAGCATAGTTTTAGGCCCTGATTTTTCTACTATAGACCTCTAACAAATGCATGTTCCCATAGAAAAATAATTATATTTTTGTGATGTGTTTTGCTATTTTAGTTAGAATATTCAAGTTGATTGTTCATTTGGTGCTTCAACTTTGGTGATTGTTTGGAATGGACTTAAAGTGGGCTTTTCTTGCATGGTGGGCTTCTGGTTCTTATTGGAGGATATCATGGACATGATGAACCTTTTGTGGAGTGGCTGGTGGAGATTGGATTGGACATTTTCTTTCCTTTTTGTTAGCTTTTTGTAGCTTAGGAAATTAGGGTTTTAGGAAGAGCATTAGATTAGTTTTGTTTCTTTCTTCAAACATGGAGTATATTGTTCATCTCCATTCAATCCAATGACATAAAGTCTTCTTAAAGAAGTCACATATCTCCTTTGGAGGGATGAATGACATGCTTTAAGA
The DNA here is from genome assembly GCA_963859935.3 of Lathyrus sativus. Taxonomy (NCBI): domain Eukaryota; kingdom Viridiplantae; phylum Streptophyta; class Magnoliopsida; order Fabales; family Fabaceae; genus Lathyrus; species Lathyrus sativus. The sequence continues at coordinate 711,976,512 of OZ012735.1, read as the reverse complement.
GTAGAACTTTGAGGATGCCATTCTCTTATAATGTTAAGTTCTTAGTGGCTTCCTTTGGTTGTCATTAAGTTACTTAACATTTCAACCTGATCTTGTTAATTGATTATCCTTTGGAGGTTGCTTGTTGAAGCTTGTTGAGAATGAAGTTTGTGCTTGTTGAATCTATAAGCTTGTTGACGCTAGGAGTGTTGCTTGTTGAAGCCAGTTGCTTGTTGAAGCTGTTTGCTTGTTGAAGTTGCTTGCTTGATGAAGCTGTTTGCTTGTTGAAGCTGCTTGCTTGATGAAGTTGTTTGCTAGTTGAAGCTAGGTGTTTGTTAAAGCTTGTTGAAGTATGTTGAGTGTGAAGATAGAAGCTTGTTGAAGTTTGTTTGTTGAAGCTATTCATGAAGATGAAGGTTGTTGCTGTCAACTTTTTGCTGTTTAACCAAATGTTGCTGTCAGAGCTGCTGCTTGTGCTGTCAACTGTAGGAGTTTGATGCTGCTGCTTGGGCTGCCTCCTCTGCTTTGGGTTTTGTTTTATGTATTGTTTGTTGGCTTGTGTAGATTTCCCCTTAGGTTTGAAGTGAATGTTGATTCACTTTGCCTGTTGTTTTCCCAGGTTCGAGGTTGAGCGGGACTCCCTTGCCTCACTTGTATTGCTGCATTGCATGCATTTTACTGTATTTGCTTGCTTTCTTTTCTGTTTATCCCCTAGGATCTCTGATTTCCTCTGTGCAGGAGGGAATTATGACAGACATTAGGATTCTTATCCATGCATGACAACATTAGGTTAGTTTTATTCCCCTTTCAACCATAGGCTTTTTAGAGCGTCTTTCTCTCCTTACCTCAAAACTACTCAAAAATACAGTAATAAGGTTAATCGATGTTGTACGTTACGAGCCTTAAGCCATCTGAGAAAGGGTTGCTAGAGAGCTTCTTTCTAGTAGTCTGGCTGCTTAGTGTGGTACCCTTTGGGTGACACGCGACGTAGTCACTCTCAAATCATAGTCTCTAGTGCGTCAGAGATTGCAAACAAACTAAAAAACACTTTTTTCGTAAAAGATTCAAAACAAACACCAAAGTGTCATTTTTGTCCGCTTGGACTCTTAATCAAGAAAAACCCTTTCATAAGGTAATAAAAACAGTCAGACAAGCTTGTGTCTTCCATAGCCCAAACTACGTTTTCTCTGATCTTTCATGCTGTATGAAAGTACGTAGGCATAAGATGTCGTATCCTGGCGAGCAACCTTCCCCTCCTTTCCCGTAGGTAGGCGAACTACGTTGACTCTGATTTCTCGTTCCAGACGGGAATACGTAGGCATAAAGTGTGATACTTTGCCGAGTCATTTTCTTTTCTTTTTAACCCAGACCTTTAGCGTAGATAGAATACAATCCGTACCAGAAAACAAGCGTGGATCCCGTCGAGTACGACGGACGTGAGGCGTGCTAATACCTTCCCCTTGCGTAATCGACTCCCGAATCCAAGAATTTGGTTGCGATGACCATTCCTTTCCCTCGTTGCTTTAGGTTTACTCTGAGCGTTTCCTTTCCCTCCGTTGGGATAAATAACGCACGGCGGCGACTCTTCTATCATAGCCGGCGCCGATTTTCGCAGTAGCGACAACTGGCGACTCTGTTGGGGACTCCAATGGTTCCTTACGCGAGTCAGTCCTAGCGCTTGTTTTCCCCGTCGTGGGTTTTGTATGGATTTACATTTCTGTCTTTACTTCCCACATTTTATTGTCAGCTTTATATTGTTATTGCTGTTGCGGGGAGGGGGTGATCTGTTGAGAAATAAGTCGGACCTGGGCTTGAGTGCACCTAGAATTAGTTGTGGAAAGTAGTGGGCGCGTGCATGCTTTGCATGTACTAGTGTCCTGCAAAATCCACGCTCAGACGAGGTTCTTCTGGTTGACTTCTTTTTCAACCCTTTGGGTTGAGGGGGTTGTTGGTTAGTTGGATTGTCGACTCTGGGGACCGATCAATTGGAAGTTGGCTAAGTAAGGCATCTTCAGGACATGATGATGCCACACCTTCTGGGTATCGTATCATCAGTCTTGAAAGTCTGTGACGCCGACGACCGCATAGGATGTCGTACCTTGTGTCAGTTGATAGGACACCTACCTGTGAGAGGGATTGGGGCATGCAGGAAACTTGACCTCCAGACGACCCGGTTTTCTTGATCTTGGATCGGTATGTGTGGTTACTTGGGGCTCTTCATCAGGACAGTGTTATAGGTCTGATGAGACTAGGTTGGAGCTTTGTTATAGGTCTGTTGAGATCAAAGTGGAGCATTGTTATGGGTCTGTTGAGACCAGGGTTGAGCAGTATTGTGGGTCTGTTGAGACAGATATTGTGGATGGATCTCTTCAGCAATATATCACTTGATCCCTGTTGCATGTTTGCATATTGCATTGTTGCATACTCATTTTTCATATCATTAACGTGTGTCTGTGTTGCAGGTTCATTTCATACCCTCTGATTCTAGTTGCCCGGATTTCTGTCTGCTGCTATTATGGATACTTTGAAGAAGACTGTGGCATACAAGTTGCCTACTCCAGATGTCTCTTCTCTGCTTGGTTTGATATCTCTAGCTGATGAGGATGTGAAGAGAAGCTTCAGAAAGAGTTATGGGAGACTGCTTAGGTTGGTTTGTAAACCATCCATGTATGAGCGGAACGGATTATACACGCTGATGCAGTTCTATGATCCCCCGCTGCGGTGTTTTACTTTCCCTGACTTCATTCTGGCTCCGACCATGGAGGAATATGCTGAGATATTGGAGTTAACCATTCAGAACAGGGTACCCTTCATTCATATGGGTGCTGAGCCCAAGTTGGAGGATTTGGCTGTTGCTTTGCATTTAGATTCCTTAGAGTTGCTGTTAACCTCGTGGAACGGAGTTCCTGGCTTTTCTCTCAAGTTCTTGGTTGGGAAAGCACAAGAGTATGCCAAGAGTGGCTGTTGGGTTGTGTTTAATGCTATCCTTGCTTTGTGTATCTATGGCATTGTACTGTTCCCTAATATGCCCGAGCTTGTTGATTTGGATGCATTCCATATATTTGCTTCAGGCAATCCTGTGCCTACACTGATTGGAGACTTCTATCACTCTCTGCATTACAAGAACGAGAATAGGAGGGGCAAGAACGTCTCTTGTTGTGTGCCTTTGTTGTATATGTGGTTTGATAGTCACCTGCCCAAGAAGGGTATCTTTGTTGAGTTTGCAGCTACGGTGGAATGGTCTGAGCATCTGATGGGGCTTTCTTCAGAAGATGTTGTTTGGTTTGATAGGGATTTACTGGGATCTGAGATTATCTACAGCTGCACAGGATATCCTAACGTTCCTCTGATTGGGAGGAAAGGATGCATTAACTACAATCCGTCATTGTTGATCAGGCAATTCGGTTATGCTTTGAGAAGCCCGCCAAAGGAAGAAGAAGTACATGAATCTTTGTACTTCACAGGTGATTTGAAGGGGGAATTGTTATCCAAGCTTCAACATGCTTGGAATAACATATACAAGAAGGGTAAGCTATTGTTGGGTAAGAATGATTGTCAAGCCTATGCTCCGTACAAAGTCTGGATCCAAGATAGGGCAAAACAGGTGCGGATGCCGTTCCCTGCAGTATTACCTCCTACTTCCCCCGTGATTGAGGAGCCAACTACTGTGCCTATTGAGAGATACGAGCAGGTTATGAAGGAGAAAGAAGAGCTGATGAAAGCCAACGTGAAGTTGGAAGAAGATCTAGTGAAGCTCAGAAGCGAAAGGAACGAAGCCATACACTCCTTCAGGCAGCAAACATAGCTGGTGAATCAGTTAGGCACAGAACTGACTGAACAACGAAAGAAGCGTGAACGTTTGGGGGTAGATTTCAAGAGCTCTCACGACATGCTGAAGTCTAAGAAGAAAGCACTTGATATAGCCTACCGGGAGATCTCCACATTCAACAAAACCTGGAATGCCACGCTGACCGGCAATAAAGAAATAGAAGACAAACTGAAGCAGCAGATCTCTGAACTGGAGGATCAGTTGAAAGCTAGCCAGAATAAGGTTGAAGAAGAGGTTATGCGGAGATACGACATTCAGAACTCGTTGAACAAAGTTATCAAGCGCAAGAAAGAGTCTGCATCCCAGAAGCGGAAGCTAGAGGATTGCTTTGGAGAAGGTGTTTGGGAAGAATCCATTGGAGATCTCCAGCGTGTTATCAGGCAAAGAGACTCACTCGTCGAAGGTTTGCTTTCTCAGCCGGATCATTCCAAGACTAAGAGATTGTTAGAAGAGTATCGGGCCTATGGTCGCTCTTGATTACCTTATGCACTGATGTATATGCTTTATTTGCATTGCGCTGACCATCACCAGGCTTGTTGGTCGAGGTCATGCCTTCTTGTTATCATGTACACTCAGAGATATTGTATTTCTTCCTTGTTGGGCTCTTTGCAGCAATATATGAGATGTTTTCTCCGTGGATGAATCCAAGCTTCTTAGCACTGTCACTGCACTGGCACTTTAGCACTAGAATCGGGGGTGATTGCCCTAACGTACAGACACACATTGCACCTGCATATTCATTTTGCATTGTCAGTTGCTTGTTGAATCTGTATCTTATTTCCTGCATCTCACAGGTTTTTCAAGATTGGCGACCAAAGAGCCCACCGCTATTCAACCAGAAACAACTGCAAGAAGATAATGGATCAAGTCCAAGTCGAGATGTAGGAAATCCATGAGAAGTTGACTCTGTTCATGCAAGCTATGGAGAGCATGGCCAAGGGCCAAGAGAATCTTCAGACTTTGGTGCAGCCGTTGCTGACGCGGACAAACGGAAATGGCAACACTGACCATATTTCTATTGAAACTCCTCGCCGGGAGGATGAGATACCGGCAGTTGTCACTCCACCTGTTGTGACTGTCAACGGAAACACTGGTACTGGTGTAGGTGCTGGCGCTGGTAATGGAAATACTGGAAATGGTGGTTATGGGCATGTTGTTAACAACAAAGTCAACACTGTGGATGCTGATCAAGGATTCATTGACAATGTTGGCTTTGGAAATAATGGGTATGGCAACGTCAATCAGGACGGGAACTTCGTGTTCAACAATCAAGGCTTCGGAAATGACGGTTACGGCAACAATCAGGGGTATGGTTACGATAATGGTGGATTCGGTAATGTGAACGACACTGGAGCATTTCCTTTCAACAATGGTTTTGGACCTGCTGGGGTCAATCTAGGGTTCGGCAACCGAGGACAGGGTCCTGTGTTCAATCAGCAAGGATTTGGCTGTAACATGGGTTATGATGGGTATGGCAATGACTGGAATGTGGATCACCAGGACGACGCTTTTTCAGGAAGAGGTATGGGACCTGAGGGCCCCATTGACCCTGTTCAGAGGATCAGAATGCTAGAAGAGCAGATGAAAGGTGTGGTTAATCAGAACTCCGCTGGGTTAGATATGGCTACTATGGGGTTGGTACCAGGGCTGAGGGTGCCATTAAAATTTAAGGCTCCAACATTCGACAAATACAAAGGGGATACCTGCCCAAAGGTCCATGTATGTTCTTATTATAGAAGGATGTCTGCATATTCCAATGATGAAAGGATGCTCATGCATTTCTTTCAGGATAGCTTATCGGGACCATCATTGGAATGGTACATGGGACTGGAGCCCACTCAGATTAGAAGCTGGAAGCAGTTGGCTGATGCTTTCGTTATGCATTATAAATATAACAGCGATTTGGCGCCAAACAGAGTTCAGTTGTAGAATCTGTCGCAGAAAAGTGGTGAAAGTTTCAAAGAGTACACGCAGCGGTGGCGCGATATGGCAGCTCGGGTGCACCCTCCCTTGGTTGAAAGAGAGATGAATGACATGTTTGTGGGGACATTTACAGGAATGTACTATGACAAGTTACTCAATGTTTCGATGGGTGGCTTCTCTGATATGATTCTTATGGGAGAAAGGATCGAAAATGGAGTTAAAATTGGAAAGATTCAGGCAGGTGAATCTACTTCAGCTGGGGGTGCGAGAAAAGCGTTCGGCGAAAGACGACAGGGTGATACTAGCGCTGTGTATGGTGGCCGAGGCCGGGGCAGAGGTAGAAATCAGTATAGTCAACCTCAACAAATAGCCAGTGTTACTATTCCAATTCCTCAACAACAGCAGCAGCAGCAACCACAGCAGCAGGCTACCTCCAACAATTGTTTCTGAGGATGGTTGACTCGCCAATAAGTCAAAATGCAAGGAGTCTGGTGCTGAGACACCGGCATTTTTCATGTTATCTTGTTCATGTCTTTGCATTTGTAGTTGCTTTTATGTTCAATTGCAAATTTCGTTTGTAAAACTTGTTATATTTTCAACTTATATTGATAAATGAAATAAATATGCATGTTTTGAATTAATCCAGTCATGTTCACTCTTTGTGTTTTCATTTATTTCAGACGCTTGTTAAGTGGAATCCGGGGAGGATGACAAAAACCGATGACGAATAAGCTTCCGATTGTATGCTTTTGGATAAAAACCTGTTGATGATGTACAGGCATTGTTTCAATCCATAAACACCGGAGATATAAGGAAGATAATCCCTTGTTAACCCCTTTAAGCCTAGTAGTAGGAGTTTCTTTCTGAAAATGAAAAACCCTCAATCTTAACCTGGGGCAGGGTAGGTGTTAGCTAATTTGACCGAACGTCCAAATTACAAAAAGGAGTGTCCGTTTGAGGATCAATCACACCTCTAGGGGTCGTGCCTAAAAACCACGAGGGTTAAATTTCAAAAGTGAAACAGTCACATTATTCCCCAAAGAGTCAGACAACCAGTGTCACACGACTTGTTCAAAAAAAAAGAGGGAAGGAAAAAGAATCAAAAGCCCGCTAAGTCAAAACTTGAAAACAAACGACTTAGGCAAAAATAAGGGCATCCCGCTGGACTTTAAAATCAAAAGAAACTCAAATGAGTCAGTCCAGGCAAAATTTAGGGAAATAAAAAGAAAAATGAAAGGATTACAAAAGAAAAATCCTCAAATGAAATATGCGTCGTGTGACCCCAAGTGTCAAAGACGAAGAGTGAGTGGCTGTCACTCCAAAAACTCATAGTTTCTCGAACTATCACTCCTATATTTCAATCTTTAAGAGGTAAACGCTAAGGTCGAATTAGCCGAATGTAGGATTGGAGAACATCAAGGAGAATGGGTGGGTCGAAATAAACTTTGGGCCTATATCTTTCCTTGTTAACCGTGAACCTAACCACGTTACAACCCGAAAAAGTCCTAATTGAAACAGGTTTAGTTCGAGAGCATACTTCGGTAAAGATCGCATCGAAACTGACTCCTAAAAGGATTCCTCTTGTGGCATTGTATTAATGTCGATATGTTGATGATTGATTCGTTGTAGGTCATAAAACGTTTCCATCAAATCGGACTGGACTTTCAAAACTGTCATAGGCATTGCATTTAATATATCTTTTATGCAGAACAACTTGTTTTACTTGCGAGTAAGCGCATGCAGCAGGAAAGTTTCCTACAGTGGGAAGTATGATCAGGATAAAATGCAGAATGTCTAAATGTTTCTTGAGCCGGGGCAGGATATATCAATTAATCCCCCGTGGGAGTCAGCCATCCAAGAATCAGTTAATCTGAGGCAATTAGGTCGAGATTTGGTAGATCTCTCGCAGCTAGGGGCATTGCTTCATGAATCGTCCGATCAGGGGCAAAAGATTATTGCAAAACTGGGGCAGGTCACCCTAAGAACAAAAGATTTGTTGGGACATCCTTTTGGATTTGACGTGCAAAAACAATTCATATCTAACCGTCTGGGTACAGAAATCGAAGAGTTTTTATCAGGAAGTTGGTGCCGGTTCAGGGGCAAGGTATTGTGAGGTAGCACCATGGCTAGCTTTTCCAGACGAAGTGTTCAGACTGGGGCATGTTGGTATTTTTGGGAAAATTTCTGAGAAGGTGGATAGAACTCATGTTTCCCCAGCCAAAATCTCTTGACGTAAGACCTGACTCCAGTCGAGGTCATTCCCCAGCTAGTCGCAGCTCATCCCCAGAGAGTTGAAATGACATTTATCCCTTCACGAATGAGGGATTATTCTCCCTAGAAGAGTGTCCTCAGGGAAGTTGTCCACAAGATATCCCCAGCAAGTCAAAATCAATGTTCCCTGCAGAAGTTGCGCTCCCCTAGTGAGTCGAAGGTGTGCACGTTTAATCTCCAGCATGGGAGATTCCCGCAATAGTTAACCAAGTGGTTGGTTTGAAAGGTCTATATCCGCAAAGGAGGGTGTTCTTGCTCCCCGCAGGTCGTCATGCAATCGACAGGATGTTGATCCTCAGCGGAGTCCGAGGCTCCGAGTTTGTAAACTGTGCCCAGACAGTATGCTTTTCCTAGAAGCGTCTCTTCTTCCCCAGCTAAGTTCGTTCACCCGCAGGGTGGCTTGTTCTTTCCTCCCAGTGGAAATTGATGTTTAATCGCTCCTCGACAGAGTTGGTTGTGTTTCTGGCGTTTATTTCGCCAGAATACTTTGTGATACTTGTTCTCCCCGGCGGAGTTGGCATTACCCTCAGCATTCCTATTGTTGAGACATCATTATCAGAATGGCCCCGACAGCTTGAGCTTGCATTTGCATTTGCATATATCGTCACATTTTCATCTACTCAAACGCGTAGCATTTCCGTGTCGTACGGAGCATTACGCCAGTGTCAAACATACACATTTTGAAGCATAAGTCAGGTTGGCTACCTCTTTGTTTTAGGTGATTTTCCCTGCAGGTAATTGGAACTCTTGTTCAGGATTGTTTTCAGATATCCGGATTTGCGACATGAGATATGGGGTGTGTTTCTCTTCTTCCCCAGCGGAGTGTTCTTTACGCGGCTTCATAATTGGACTTTGGAGTTGTTGTCAAAAATTCTCCAGTGGAGTGTTCCCTCGGGTCGCTGTCACGTCAGCATTTTCAGAAAAGATTTCAGGGATTAGACATCTGAAGTCATTACTCGTCATCAAGTTGAACGTCCGGCAGTTGACGTCAGAATCTCCCCCGGCAGAGTTCTCCCCGGTTTGTTGTTATGGCTTCATAATTAGACTTTGAAGATGTTACCATCATGATATGGCTTCATAATTAGACTTTGAAGTTCGTTACATCAGCGCTATAAGGCTTCACGATTAGACTTCGAAGTTGTTGTAAAAGGAAGATTTCAGCGATTAGACGTTTGAAGGCGTTACTTGTTGTTACAGATTCGTAATTCGACTTTGAAGTTGTTGTTGGCATTTTTCAAAGGGGGGTTCCAGCGTTTAGACGGCGGAAATCGTTACTCGGTGTCACTGCTTCATAATTAGACTTTGAAGTTGTTAGCAGCAGTGGATGGCTTCATAATTAGACCTTGGAGTTATTATCAGTTTATACGGCTTCATGATTCGACCTTGGAGTTATTGTCAGTGTTAAACAACGTCATAACTAGACTTTGGAGTTGTTGTTAGGGATTCCCTAGCGAATTTTCCTCGCGTAGCAGTTATGTCAGCATTGCAGACTTCATGATTTGGCTTTGGAGGTCGGCACAGTTTTCTTCGAGTGGCTGTTACGTCAGCATTACACGGCTTCAGAATTAGACTTTGGAGTCGTCGTTAGCGATTCCCCAACAGAGTTTCTCTAGAAGTTGTTACGTCAGCATTGTGCTGCTTCATAATTAGACCTTGGAGTTGTCGTCAACATCAAACGACTTCGTAATTAGACTTTGGAGTTGTTGGCAGATTTTTCCCCACAGAGTTGCTTGTTGAAGTTTCTCTTATCCGGCCATCGGAGTATTTTCTTCAAGTTTGTTGTTCCGTCAGCGTCACAGGGTGTCATAATCAAAATTTTAGAAGTTGTCGCCTGTGGTCGAAATAGGTGTCTGGCAGTTAATTTCAGAGCATCCCCAGTGGGTTTGGCTACTGCAAAGATAAGGCGGAGTTAGTGTCCAATATGATTGACAGAATTGAATTCCTATTGGGTGGAAGAGTTCTATCCCCAGGGAAGCCGCCATGATTTCTTCGTGTTGACAAAATATTATCCCCAGTAGAGTCCTCCTCAAAGTCGTTGTCACGTCAGCGCTAGAAGGTTTGTGGGTTGGGACCGATGGAGTTAGCTACTGCAGAGATAGGAAGAGAAACTATATTCAGAGTATTTTCCCGTATGGATAGGCGGATGAAGTTTCCTGTGTTTAGGCAGATGGTTTTCCCGTATGGATAGGCGGATGAAGTTTCCTGCGTTTAGGCAGATGATTTTCCCGTAGAATGGGCGGATGAAGTTTCCTGTGTGTAGACAGATGATTTTCCCGTATGGATAGGCGGATGAAGTTTCCTGCGTTTAGGCAGATGATTCTCCCGTATGAATAGGCGGATGAAGTTTCCTGTGTTTAGACAGATGATTTTCCCGTATGGATAGGCGGATGAAGTTTCCTGCGTTTAGGCAGATGATTTTCCCGTATAAATAGGTGGATGAAGTTTCCTGTGTTTAGACAGATGATTTGCCCGTATGAATGGGCGGATGAAGTTTCCTGTGTGTAGACAAATGATTTTCCCGTATGAATGGGCGGATGAAGTTTCCTGTGTGTAGACAGATGATTTTCCTGTATGGATAGGCGGATGAAGTTTCCTGCGTTTAGGCAGATGATTTTCCCGTATGAATAGGCGGATGAAGTTTCCTGTGTTTAGACAGATGATTTTCCCGTATGGATAGGCGGATGAAGTTTCCTGTGTTTAGGTAGATGATTTTCCCGTATGAATAGGCGGATGAAGTTTCCTGTGTTTAGACAGATGATTTGCCCGTATGAATGGGCGGATGAAGTTTCCTGTGTGTAGACAGATGATTTTCCCGTATGGATAGGCGGATGAAGTTTCCTGCATTTAGGTAGATGATTTTACCGTATGGATAGGCGGATGAAGTTTCCTGCGTTTAGGCAGATGATTTTCCCGTATGGATAGGCGGATGAAGTTTCCTGTGTTTAGGCAAATGATTTTCCCGTATGGATAGACGGATGAAGTTTCCTGTGATTAGACAGAAATGTTTCCCCAGCGAAGTCGCCGGGATTTTTCCGTGTTGACGGAATGTAGCGTCCTAACGTGGACAAAATTCTATTCTTGTGTTGTTGAGAGGTGAGTCCTAACGGGGACAGATTTGTGTATTCGTGATTTGACGAAATTTGGGTCCAGATGTGGACAAGGTTATTCCTGTGATGACGGAATCTCTATTCGTGTTGACGAATTTGTTTCTCTTTTGGTGTTGACAAGGTTAGTCCAGTTATGGACGAAGGTGTTTTTGCGAGAATCGTTCAGTACCTGGGGTGTTACATAGGTGGTTGAAGTTGAAATCAGAATTATTATCAGACGTTGGATCAGTTGTTGCCGTAACAACCAGATTCAGTTGGTGGATGTCGTTCCCCAAGCAGTTGTGCAGTTTATTTCTGCGGTTGGCAAATTTCTGGGTTTCTTTGTATTCAACCGTCTCGTACCTCGATTATTTGAAGGTCGTTCGCTCTTCACCCAGTCGGGTCCAAGCCGTTTGAATAGGGGCAGCTGTTGCACCCAAAAATTTGCTCAACCTTTTCTTGCCTGATTTATGTTTCATTGCATTTCATTTGCATAGTTACATCATGTACACAGTCTAATCATTTGCATATCATAGCATAGCATGCCTCCAACAGGGGATCAAAGGTGTCTATCAAGAGAAGAGCCTAACAAGAGGTGTTATCTAAGACTGAGAAGTCATTCAAGTCATCAAGAAGAGATTTGAAGTCTGGAGAAGCGTGAGTGCCTACATGTGGGTTTTGCTCCTATCTTGAGGAATGTTGAGAATCATCAGGGGGATGAGAAGCATGGAATGAGAATGTGAGGTGTGTATGGATCTCATGGGATGTATAGAGGGCCTTATTGAAGCTGAGACAAGTCATTGATTCAAGTACGAGAGCCACATTTGAAGTGCAGTCAACTAGGGTTTCATCTGGGTCAACCCTAGTTCAATTGAGTAGTGGGAAAGCATCAAAGCCTACCTTGAGGTCATGGGATGCATGAATTGGTATGTTGATACATGTGTGATGTTGTGACAAGGTTAAGCAAATAAAGATCAAGAATGTGGGAAGTTGCTAAATTAGGGTTTCAGTGTAAAATCCCCTGTTTAGTGCCTAACTTCAAGGCCACATAAGTCAAAATACAAGTTTCAAATGGATCTTTGGCCAACCTGGAACTTTTAGAGATTCTCAATACCTTTAATTTGAGTACTAGAAGTCTTCAATAAGATTTGTAGAACTCAATTTATGGTCTTTGCAAATTACAGGTCATCAAAGGACGCTGAAATTTATCTGTGAAAGTCACTTGACTTTCAAGCAACTTTTTCCCTTCAAGGAGTTTTCAAATGGATTCTTGGCCAACATGAGAGTTGTAGATCTTGATCTTAGCTTTCCATATATTACTAGAAGTCCTCAAGGAGACTTATAGAACTCAAGTTATGATCTTGGCAATCCAGGGGTATTTTGGGCATTTGTGAGTATAAGTCATTTTCAGGCATGTGCCAAAATCTCCACCTTCCACTCCTCAAATGGAAAATTGTTCAACTAGAAAGTTGCTCAAAATAGGGTTTTAACCTTGACCATGCATCAAGGAAGGTTTGAATTGGCTCATAGGAGAAGTTGGTTTGAAATGACTTTTTAATGAAGAAATTAAAGTCATTTAAAAGGCAATTTTGGTGGGAAATTGAAATAAATGGTTATGGGTCCAAAACAAGTCAAATAACCACTCATTTTAATCAAAAAATATGTTTTAGAAACATTGGCAATTGTGGAATTTTCATTTGAAGTATGCTTCATGGCCTTTCACAAGATTTCTTCACAGAACAAGCTACATATCCAAAATCATTCATAATGCACAAGCAAGGTCTCCTTTTAATCCAAAATAATTCACAATGGTTCAAATAATGGCAATTAAGCTCCAAATCATACCATTAAGCTCCAAACCAATTTTCACAAGCCAAAGTCCAAACCTTACCTTGGGATCCAAGCCTAAGGAGTACTTAAGTGATCTACTCCAAACCAAAAAGAGAATTCCTCACAGTTTTCATTTTTCATTTTCAAGAATTCTCTCACTCTCTCAATTCTCTCAATTTCTTCATTCTCCAAACCCTAACCCATAGCTCCTCATCATTGGATCCATTGATTTTTCATTGAAATCAATGGAATATTGAGCATAAACCTCCACCCATCATCATTATCGGATCAAGTTTCGTAATTAATTTTTGTGCAAATTGAAGTTGGATATTGGAGCGTAAGTTGGAAGCACTTATTCGGAGCAATTCGGATTCAAAGTGTTCGATCTTCATCTTCTTGCAAGGATTATTGTAGATCTTGAAGTTTTCCATCTAATCTTGTTCGGATCTTTGCAAATTCACTTGATCAACGATCACCGGATCAAATCTCCGATCCGTAGATTGGTTTTCCGATTTAATTTAACCGTTTGATTGTTGCATTAAAATTCTGTTTTGTGTGCTGTTTGATTTTAATTCCAAAAAAATAGAAAAAATGCTTAGAAAAATATGAGAAAATTCTGGAATGATCCTTATCATGTCTATGATCTTTTTGCACAATTGGATTTTAATTTCGTTAAATTTTCAATTTGATTTCTTTTTCTCCCTTAGTTGGATAATAAAATGCCAAAAACTGCATAGTTTCTTGCCGATTTTTGTTCTGGAGTTTGGTATAGAATTTGGACTTAATTCTTTGCTGGTTTGTTATAGACATATTAAGGAACTCCCAGAATTTTTTAGATTAATTTTTAGGTAGCTTTAGGTTCGGTTTTGAACTCGATCTTTAGGGGCTTCCCCATTCGATTTCCCTTTTGACCACTTTTGGTGTGTGATTTCTTTAGTGCCTTTAAGCATAGTTTTAGGCCCTGGTTTTTCTACTATAGATCTCTAACAAATGCATGTTCCCATAGAAAAATAATTATATTTTTGTGATGTGTTTTTCTATTTTAGTTAGAATATTCAAGTTGATTGTTCATTTGGTGCTTCAACTTTGGTGATTGTTTGGAATGGACTCAAAGTGGGATTTTCTTGCATGGTGGGCTTCTGGTTCTTATTGGAGGATATCATGGACATGATGAAGCTTTTGTGGAGTGGCTGGTGGAGCTTGGATTGGACATTTTCTTTCCTTTTTGTTAGCTTTTTGTAGCTTAGGAAATTAGGGTTTTAGGAAGAGCATTAGATTAATTTTGTTTCTTTCTTCAAACATGGAGTATATTGTTCATCTCCATTCAATCCAATGACATAAAGTCCTCTTAAAGAAGTCACATCTCTCCTCTGGAGGGATGAATGACATGCTTTAAGAGTAGAACTTTGAGGATGCCATTCTCTTATAATGTTAAGTTCTTAGTGGCTTCCTTTGGTTGTCATTAAGTTACTTAACATTTCAACCTGATCTTGTTAATTGATTCTCCTTTGGAGGTTGCTTGTTGAAGCTTGTTGAGAATGAAGTTTGTGCTTGTTGAAGCTAGGAGTGTTGCTTGTTGAAGCCAGTTGCTTGTTGAAGCTGTTTGCTTGTTGAAGCTGCTTGCTTGATGAAGCTGTTTGCTTGTTGAAGCTGCTTGCTTGATGAAGTTGTTTGCTGGTTGAAGCTAGGTATTTGTTAAAGCTTGTTGAAGTATTTTGAGTGTGAATATAGAAGCTTGTTGAAGTTTGTTTGTTGAAGCTATTCATGAAGATGAAGGTTGTTGCTGTCAACTTTTTGCTGTTTAACCAACTGTTGCTGTCAGAGCTGCTGCTTGTGCTGTCAACTGTAGGAGTTTGATGCTGCTGCTTGGGCTGCCTCCTCTGCTTTGGGTTTTGTTTTCTGTATTGTTTGTTGGCTTGTGTAGCTTTCCCCTTAGGTTTGAAGTGAATGTTGATTCACTTTGCCTGTTGTTTTCCCAGGTTCGAGGTTCAGCAGGACTCCCTTGCCTCGCTTGTATTGCTGCATTGCATGCATTTTACTGTATTTGCTTGCTTTCTTTTCTGTTTATCCCCTAGGATCTCTGATTTCCTCTGTGCAGGAGGGAATTATGACAGACATTAGGATTCTTATCCATGCATGACAACATTAGGTTAGTTTTATTCCCCTTTCAACCATAGGCTTTTTAGAGCGTCTTTCTCTCCTTACCTCAAAACTACTCAAAAATACAGTAATAAGGTTAATCGATATCGTACTTTACGAGCCTTAAGCCATCTGAGAAAGGGTTGCTGGAGAGCTTTTTTCCAGTATTCTGGCTGCTTAGTGTGGTACCCTTTGGGTGACACGCGACGTAGTCACTCTCAAATCATAGTCTCTAGTGCGTCAGAGATTGCAAACAAACTAAAAAACACTTCTTTCGTAAAAGATTCAAAACAAACACCAAAGTGTCATTTTTGTCCGCTTGGACTCTTAATCAAGAAAAACCCTTTCATAAGGTAATAAAAACAGTCAGACAAGCTTGTGTCTTCCGTAGCCCGAACTACGTTTGCTCTGATCTTTCATGTTGTATGAAAGTACGTAGGCATAGGATGCCGTATCCTAGCGAGCAACCTTCCCCTCCTTTCCCGTAGGTAGGCGAACTACGTTGACTCTGATTTCTCGTTCCAGACGGGAATACGTAGGCATAAAGTGCGATACTTTGCCGAGTCATTTTCTTTTCTTTTTAACCCATACCTTTAGCGTAGATAGAATACAATCCGTACCAGAAAACAAGCGTGGATCCCGTCGAGTACGACGGACGTGAGGGGTGCTAATACCTTCCCCTTGCGTAATCGACTCCCGAATCCAGGAATTTGGTTGCGATGACCATTCCTTTCCCTCGTTGCGTTAGGTTTACTCTGATTGTTTCCTTTCCCTCCGTTGGGATAAATAACACACGGTGGCGACTCTTCTGTCATAGCCGACGCCGATTTTCGCAGTAGCGACACTATGCCTTGAGCAAAATTCGGGAAAAACTCTAAGCTAAGGTTCTTGAAAAAAGACCAATGATCCAACAGTCCACCAATTTAGGCATTTAGCGTTTCGATCATTTATTAAGTATTTCCGAATAAATGTGAATAAGAATGAATAATATGAATATGATATGAACAATTATGAATAATATGACAAGATAATATAACAATATAATCGAGATAATATTCACAATAATATAATCGAGATAAATCTTAACAAGTATATGAACAAGATAATACAAATCAATATATAATTGACTGAAATTATATCAAGGGTATATTTGACTGAAAATAAAATAGTTGTATATTGACGGAAAGTAAAGTTAGTGGTTAATCGATTTATGAATTGAATCGGGACGGAGTGGAACGCTAAACCGTCGTAGCTCGACTTATGATGAAAGTCAAACTATAGGAGGTCGCGTAAATTGATATCCGTGCTAAAAACAAGATAGAGAAATGATATCAAGGACCATTATCCAATTTAATCGTGTCGCACGGACCAAAAAAAGGGTATCTCGTCTTAATCATAAACTCGTGTCGATTAATGCCTATCACGATCCCAAAGTAAATAAAATGACCCAAATGGTCATTTTCCATAGATTTGACACAGTGAAGGTTATCAACTTTGATAAATCGAAGTTTACAAATGTGAAGACTTCATCGATCGATAAATTAAAATAAAATCGAGATGAGAAAGAAAATGAAAAGAATGAAAATAAAAATGGTCTCGGTTTCATCACCATTTATCAATAATTTGACTAGTGGCGATTTTTTGTAGTTTCATCATCGACCTAAATAAATAAAATGAAATAAAATCGAAGATGATCAAAATGTGGCAAAAATTATAACAAAGAATTTAAGCAAAAATTAAAGAAATTATTAATAAAACTATTAACAACATTTAGATAAACAAGATCATTAAAATATTAACAAACATGATTAAATTA
The DNA here is from genome assembly GCA_963859935.3 of Lathyrus sativus. Classification (NCBI taxonomy): domain Eukaryota; kingdom Viridiplantae; phylum Streptophyta; class Magnoliopsida; order Fabales; family Fabaceae; genus Lathyrus; species Lathyrus sativus. The sequence continues at coordinate 711,959,639 of OZ012735.1, read as the reverse complement.
GATAACAAAAATAAATAAATGAATAAAATAAAAGTTGGGGGTGGTAAATTAGGACCCTAGGGCGTGAGGCATCAGATGGGCCCGAAGCCCATATCACCACCGACAATGCATTAACACGTTTTTTCCAAAAACAACAAAATAATGGTGTGCCCAGAAACTAATTGGGCCATGAAGCCCATGCTCCTCCACCATGAGGCACGATAGCAATATATAAACCCTTTTTTCAGCGAAACAACAAGAAGGTTGAGAACGCGTCAAACAGAGAAATCATTTCAAAAAATCTGCAGTGTCAAATCAAACAGAATCATCACATCGCATCGATTTTTTTGCAAAATAAAATTGATGATAAAACAACAGTGTGAGATCTTTGGATCCACAACCTTCATTTGATCAATCTCAACTTCTCATCTCAATTTGATCACTTCACCCTCGACCTCTTTCGTTCGCGTTTCGATTCAGGTTCGATTTTGTCCTAAATTTCTTTATCTCCTTTCTCTCTTATTTTGTGTGTTTGGTAATGGAACATTTAAGAAATTTGTGGGTTTTATTGAAGATGATTTTGAATGGGTGTTTATGGAGGTGGAGATTTGGTTTTTGCTTTGAGCCGAGAAAGAGGGAGATTTGTGAATTATTTTCTGGCTTTGAGGATAAAAAGTTGAAGGAAGTCAATAGGCACTTCGGAAGGGACTTGGTGATCTTTTCTGCATAATCGTTTTTGTTCTCAAAAAGATTTTTTTAAAAAAATTAATAACAAAGGGTTAGATTTTATAGAGGAATGAATGGTAATTTAGGAAGTTGGTTATGTGTTGTTCTACGAGTGAAGGCTGATATGCATTGTGCATATGAACCGTTATTGTGTTCCGGATATTACGCTTTTGTGGTTGATGGTTACTTTCTGAAAGTTTGCCTCTTTTTCCCCCCAGGATTTTGTGGAGGTGATGGTCTGTGTATCTATCTAGAGATATGACGGGACCAGATACGAGTGTGAGGGTCAGCTGGTGGTGTTCGGCAGGTTATCAAAATTTTGTGGCGCGGTTTCACTAAAGGGCATATATGTATGATGATGATGTAGTGAATGGTATGCATTTACTGCTTGCGGGTGATGGTGTATTGCAGGTGGTGGTGGCAGGATGTGTAGTGTGTGACGATTTTGGAAATGTGTTGGTTGGTATATTTGTGACTCATGTGGACCATGATTTATGGTAGGTTGGTGTACCATTGTGTAGGGTCTATGGTTGGAGTGATGTGATTTGGTTTTGAAGAATTTGATTTGTTGTAAAAACGTAAATGAATTTCTTTTGTGACAATGGAGTTTTTTGGAATCATGTAATGGACTCTAATTTTGTAAATGTTCATGGCTTGCTTTTTGGGATAATTATTTTTTTTTGTAGATTGTGTAATGACCATTATTCCTTTAATGTGATATGGGCTTGGGCCTGAATTGTAGTAGAACTTACAATTGTATTTTCCTTGAGTGCAATTTAGCCTTTGGAATTTTGAATTGGACCTAACATGTTATTCACACCTTCCATTACTCTTGGTTTTGCAATTGAATTTGACATGAATCAATTCTTGAACTTTGACTAATCCATGAACCAATTCTTGAGATATGACTGAAAAAGTGAATCAGACTTGACTTAATTTTGAATTGGGCGACAGGCTTAACTTAAACTCCCCGAATCATCCTTGAAACCTAGTTTATCACTTTGAACTCTCCATTAAAATCAAGTTGGTCATGAGCTTAAACCTTAAATCAATCTCTTGAATCAATTCTAGACAGATGATGATACCAAAGCAATGAATCCAACTTAAATTGATCTTGAATTAGAAAGCAATCTTAAATCCTTCAAGAACATGAACCACATGATCAGATCCTGCAGATGACTTGAAATATTATCCAATTGCCTTGACTCCTAAAGGCTTTGCAATTTGACTCCAATCATATGACTTGGACTAGCACAAGAACTCTAATTGGTATTCAACTAGCCCCGATGATTATTCATCTTGAAACAATAACCTTTTCCATAGCCTGATAACTGAATCAATTTCGTTTTGACCAAGATCAGGTCAAATTCTACTGAAGCTGCACATGCCTGACCTAACAACCTGACTTACACACAAACAACATGAATTGACACAAAACTCTGATTAAAGTTGCACGCATGCACCACTTGAATCAATCACCATGGCCTTGGTTTTGAAACCAATTCCTACCTAGCCATGACTATATTAGACCCACTAAACTTCGATCAACATTACACACACCACTGGCCTGATAGTCTCAAATGAACCTAGGCTTAGGTAAGCAGAAACAACACTCTTTTTATTTTCGAATAATGGTTAGTAGACGGGTACACAAATGAAGGTTATATATAAGTAGTACAAATTTGGGGTATGACAATCAATAAGTGGTCAAACTTAGGGCATTGAGAGCATCTTCGTATGCTGCAATCATGGCGTCTTCAACGAACTGAGTGTCGAGGAAATTAAACCCTCCCACCACCCAAAGTCTAATCTGCATTGGCAACTACCAAAATTCCACTTTGCTGGCACCTTCAAAACATATCCAATCGCCTGTCTGCATTCTTCTGCAATCATACACATCATATACATCGCATTCATCATTATGTGCATCATATGCATACAAAAATAAATCACACATCCTCAACACTTGCGTCTCAGCGCGTCAGCATTTGCATTGCATTTCCATTTGATATGGAATATCATTACAAAATCTAGCATTCATACATGCGTAGATCAAGATTCAAGATCAATCTCGAGACTCAAAGGAAATCTTCAGCCCAGCCATGAGGCATCTCCTTCTAGTCTGTGGGCGTCCCTCATGAAGTTGTTTCAACCTTTTGTTGATCAAGCTGAGATTCCAAGATGATTTTTGGCCTATCCAGGGGAACCTTCTTCAAATCCATGGGCGTTCCTCATGGAGTTATGTCAACCTTTTGTTAATCTCAAGATTCCAAGGCAATCTTCAGCCCAGCCAGGGGCATCTTCTTCAAATCCGTGGGCGTTTCTCATGGAGTTATTTCAACATTTTGTTGATGAAGTTGTGATCTCCAAGAAAGTCAGTGGGCGTTCCTCATTGAGTTGGTTCTCTTCAACCTTTTTTTTGCTATCCTCAGACAAATTCAACCTTTCTTCTTGAGCGTTCCCCAGTGAGTTGGTTCCTTTCAACCTTTTGTTGATAAGGACAGTGTTCTCAACCTTTTGTTGATGTCTCCAAGCAAGTCTTACTCGTCATACAACAAACTTGACCTTTTATCAATGACCTTGATATCACCCTTTTGATGGTAACCAAACCCTGTCAATTCAACCTGACCTTCATCTTTTTGGTGTTGGTAATCCCCAAAATCGGAATTTACTATCATCCTTTTAGTGGTAACCATTCATGTCGTTTCAATTTAACCTTCATCCTTTTCATGATGGTAGTTCTCAAAATTGGGAAGTTCCTATCATCCTTTTGGTGGTAGCAAAGTATGTTGTTTGATCTTACTGCCATCCTTTTGGTGCTGGCGATCCGCGAACCTTTGGTCTATACATCATCCTTTTGGTGAATGACAACCTTTGATATCGTTTTTCTTACTATTATCCTTTTGGTAATAGCAAGTTTTGACCTTACTTTCATTCTTTTGGTGAAGGGTCGTTGCGTGTTCTCTATCATCCTTTTGGTGATAGATCTGTCATTCTTTTGGTGTTGTGATTGCGTGTGTCTCAATATCATCCTTTTGGTGATAAGTCCGTCATCCTTTTTGGTGTCAGAGTTAAGTGTTTTTACTATCATATTTTTGGTGATAGGTTTGTCATCCTTTTGGTGTCAGATATCTCTGTGTCAACTATCATCCTTTTGGTGATATATCCGTCATCATTTTGGTGCCAGAGTCGTGTGCATATGTTTCACTATCATCCTTTTGGTGGTAGATCTGTCATCATTTTATTGTTGAAGCCGTGTGTCTTCTATCATCCTTTTGGTGATAGACCCGTCATCCTTTTGGTGTCGGAGTCGTGTGTTTTCTATCATCCTTTTGGTGATATGTCTGCCATCCTTTTGGTGTCAGAAATCTTGTTGTGTGTCCTCTATCATCCTTTTGGTGATAGATTCGTCATCTTTTTAGTGTCAGAGTTATGCGTGTTCTCTACCATCCTTTTGGTGGTGGACTCGTCATCCTTTTGGTGTCGAAGGCATCTGTGTTCTCTATCATCCTTTTGATGATAGATTCGTCATCCTTTTGGCGTCAGAGGTGTCTGTGTTCTCTATCATCCTTTTGGTGATAGATCTGTCATCCTTTTTGTGTCGGAGTTGTGTGTGTTCTCTATCATCCTTTTGGTGGTAGATTCGTCATCCTTCCTTGGATCTTTGGTTTGTGTATCATCCTTTTGGTGAATGACAACTTTTGATACCATTGTGTTTGCTTATTATTATCCTTTTGGTAATAGCGAGTTTTGACCTTATTTTCATCCTTTTGGTGAAGGGTCATCGTGTGTCCACTATCATCCTTTTGGTGTCAGATTCGCCTGTGTTCTCTATCATTATTTTGGTGATAGATATGTCATCCTTTTGGTTCCAGTAATTTGTGGATAATTAGTTTTGTGTATCATCCTTTTGGTGAATGAAAAAATTTGATACCATTGTGTGCTTACTGTTATCCTTTTGGTAATAGTAAATCAAGTCATGTGAGTACTTACTATTATCCTTTTGGTAATAACGAGTTTCGACATCACTTTCGTCCTTTTGGGGAAGGGTCGTTGCGTGTGTTCACTATCATCCTTTTTGTGATAGGTCTGTCATCCTTTTGATGTCAGAGTCGTGTGTCATCTATCATCCTTTTGGTGATAGACATGTCATCCTTTTGGTGTCGGAAATCTATGTGTTTGCTTACTATTATCCTTTTGGTAATAGCAAGTCGAGTCGTGTGAGTTTACTATCATCTTTTTGGTGATAGGTCTGTCATTCTTTTGGTGTTGGAGTTGTGTCCGTTATCATCCTTTTGGTGATAGATCCGTTAACCTTTTGGTGTCGGAGTCTCTGCGCGTGTGTTTTCTATCATCATTTTGGTGATAATGACCTTTGCAAGTTATTCAGTGTCCACTCGAGGCTCGACGTTGATTTGTTATTTAACTTCTCAAGTATTTTCTTTCTTTTTGGAAAAATTTAGAGTCTTCTTCATATCTAATTGACTACTACCTCGAAAGAATGAACTCTATAACAGTTCATCTTACTAGGCTTAAGCCAATTAGATAGGGGCATCTATCATACTCCAAATTTGTCTTACCAGTACATCACTTTCATTTGTATTTCCATCCAATAACCATCATTCAAAATATCAAAAAGTATGTTGTTTCTTCTTACTGACTAAACTTAGGGTTATTGCAAAGGCATCAAGGTCAAGATATGTATGATTTGAGTGGTGTATGCCTGGAGTTTCAGTTAGGGTTTCTGTGTGAACTCAGGTTGTCTGTGGATTAGGTTATCAGGCTGTGATAGGTCAAGCGCTTCGTCAATGGCTGGTTCATTTTAATTAGGATTTTATGTAGTGTATTGGGATCTATGTGACAAGTCATTATCTTCTGAATAAGCATTTGGTTCATTATGAAGAACTTGTTTATTGATATTCAAGTGGCTAGGTGCAAATGGATTCATTGATTCAAGGTCTCAGTTTATTCCAAGTTCAAAGTTAATTCAAGATTCACTTTGATTCAGTGGTCTAATCCATTCAAGATTCAAAGATCGGTTCATGATTTCTCAAGGGCAATTTATTCATAATCCATTCCAAGTCCATTATCCACAATATTTTATCCAATAATCATTATCCATTATTTTATGCATTATCCATTTATTTCATTATCTAATCTAAACCCATTATGTCCATTTTTGTTTCCAAAGTCCATCCATTTTTTCTTCAATCCATTATCCAGTTATCAGTATTCATGTCCGCTTTCCATTATTTTCTCAATTAACCCTTTCCAGTATCCTTCACCATCATTCATATCCAAAAAAAATCATTCATTTAAATTTAATTTACCCATTCCATATTTCAAAAATCATGAATCAAATTCTAAACCCATTAACCTTTCAAATTTACCAAGTCTATTTATACTAGTCATTCATTCAAATTTGTTAAAGGTTCATAAATCACAAAAATTTGTCAAAGTCCATCATTCAATAGAATCCATAATAAAGCTCATTATTATTAATCCCATAGTCCATATTTTTATTTTTCATACAATCAATATTACGAAATGGCAAAAAATGAAAATTGAAGCATTGCTACAAGCCATGAAGACTTTCCAATATACTTTAGCTGCTGCTACTCAAGCCATACCGTACACGCAAGAAGCAAGCTTACACAAAATTACCACAAAAAATAAAGTTTTCCAGCCAAGATTCATAATAGAATCGCAAGCCAATACTACATCTTGCCATCCATCACTACACAAAATAAATACCAGCCATGACCAAAAGGTTGCACACACAAACAAAATTTTAAGCATTCTTCATGCCACTTTTTCAACAATACACACAATACTAATTAACAAGTAGCAGCAATCCGATACACAAATAATTGCCAAGACCATGTTACATCTCCAATACCATGATCCACAACAAATCAATTGGCCACAAATTAAACTGCCAAACATTCATACATACACTAAGATAATGCCATTAAGAAAAGGAAGTAACCTGCAGCTTCCTCACAATGCACAAGACGCCAAACTTCACCCCACTTAAAATTCCTCACATACTATAAATAACACACTCCCTTCAATCTCATGGGATAAGCTCTTCAGCCACCAAATCCCTGCTGGTTTTTCTCCTCAACCCATTTTTCACAAACAACCTTCACAACTTGCAATTCCTCACACAAATGCATTCTTAGTTGTAAATCTCTAACAACCTAAATCAATAACTAATAAAACCCAAAACCAGGAAAAGAAGAAAAGAGAAAAATTATTAGACGAAATCAACAAACCTGCAACAAATCGAAACAAATCATGAACATAAACCTTGGTGTTCGTCCTTTGTTTTTTTTCCGTTTTGTTTCATGTTCTAGTTTTTGCATGATGATGATGATTCTGAGCACTCTCTCTTTTTTCTTCCTTTCCTAACTTGTTTCAAACAAATAAGGATCTAATGCTTCCCTTAAAGAAATGTGGCCATATTAATGTTAGTAAAAAGAAGAACTCTGATGACACTGACCTAAGTTACTCATTTATTTATTTATTTTGTTCGGTCGATTGGAGTTGATGGGCTTAAAGCCCATTTTTTGTTTCTATATTACATCCCCCCTTTTCACTATCATCATCCGTATGACTCTTGGGTGGATGATGGGCTGAAGCCCAGATGATTCCACACCCACATTTCTACCCCCAAGATTCATCTATGCGTCTCTCTTCTTTTTGTTTATGTTTCACTTTTCTATTTTATTTCTAGTTTTTTTTCTCAATATATTGATAATATTTGAAATCTTTTCTTGATTTATTGTGTTATTTTGTCACTTTATTATCACTCCATTTTGCTTTTCATTTTCGTTTCGGTTTTATTTTATTTTTTCAATTTTTGATCGACGAAGTCTTTTTATTCATGAACGTTGGTTGATTGAGGTTGTTTAACCTTCATGATTTCAAATTTATAGTGAATGATCATTGCGATCATTTTCTATACTTTGAGATCATGATAGATTACCTTCAATTAATCGACAAAAGTTTGTAATTAAGACGAGACCGTTTGCTTTTCTTTTCGTGTGGTACGATTCCTTGGAGAATGATTCACCATATCATTTCTCCATCATTTTTTAGCACAAATATCGTTCTTGCACGGCATCCTATAGGATGATCTTCGTCATAGATTGTGCTACGATGGTTTAACGCTATAGTGGACCCGATTCGAAAGCAATTCATTCGATTAATAACAATTAGCAATTAACAATTAACTTTAATTTCCGTCAATATACTCTTGTTTTAATTTTCCGTCAAATATATCTTGTTTATATTACCATATTATTCATGTATTATTATTTCATACCTTGTTCATACCATTCGAAAGGATTATATATTTAAACCTCTATATGGCAACCCCAGACATGGAGACGGTTCAAACTAGGTTTTCTACTTGTTCAAAGCTCAAAAGGTGTTTTAGGAACTCTGTTAAGTATATAGAGGTCTGTTTTCAAAGCGCCACCCCATAAAAATTCGGGTAAATTACACCTACTCATCATGCTTTTCATCATATCCTTAAGGGTGTGGTTTTGCCTTTCGACTACACCATTTTATTCAGGAGTACCGAGCATGGTGTATTGTGGAACAATTCCAAAATCTTGCAAGTATTTTGCAAAAGGCCCCATATGTTGCCTAGTAGAATCATATCTACCATAATATTCTCCACCACGGTCAGAATGTACCATCTTTATAACTTTTCCTAGTTGTTTTTCAATCTCAGTTTTAAAGATTTTAAACTTTTCAAGTGCTTCTAATTTTTCCTTAATCAGGTAGAGATACCCATATTGGGAAAAATCATCAATGAAAATGATAAAATATTTACTACCAAAAATAGTGGGAGAAAGGGGGCTGCTAATGTTTGTATGAATAATTTCCAAAAGCTTTGAACTTCTAGTTGAACCTTTCTTATTGGTCTTAGTAAATTTTCCTCTAATGCAGTCCACACAAGTCCCTAAATCATTGAAATATAAGGAAGGTAAAATATCATATATAATTAACCTTTCAACTCTTTCTTTAGAGATATGACCTAAACGCTTGTGCCACAACAAAGAGGATTTTTCTCTAATTTTAAACCTTTTAGTAATGGAGCTCTAAAAATTAAAAGATGAGGAAATCATATCATAATCCAAAGATAACTGATATAAACCATCCAACAAGATACCATTACCAACAACTTGAGAATTCAACATCAAATTTATTTTTCCATCATAAAAGGTAAATTGAAATCTAAGTCTATCCAAACAAGATACTGAAATTAAATTTCTCTTTAAAGAAGGTACATAAAATGTATCTTTCAAAACAAGTTCAAAATCAATTCCTTGAACTTAGCTAACATCTCCCACTAGCTCCACAATTACTTCAAGATCATTTCCTACCCTGAGCTTGCTTTCGCTCAAGTTTGGTCTCCATTGGTTTTTGAAACCATGTAAGGACACAACAATATGGGTTGTATAACCACTATCAAGCCACCAAGAATTAATGGGAGCATCAACTAAGTTGGACTCAAAACAGACAAAAGCTAAATGATTACCTCCATATTTATTCTTGTTGTCTAACTAAGCTTTAAAAACATGACAATCAATTTTCTTATGCCCTTTTTCCTTACACCAAAAGCACAAAAAAGATTTACTAAAAGCAACAAGCTTAAGACCTCCTATATTATGGTGTTGACCATTACTTGGTTTCCTAAATTCAGGATATCTATGAGTGTTTTTCTTATTTTTCCAAGAATTCTTACAAGAACAGGGTTTAGCATGAAAAGTTAGGAGGGCTAGATCACTTATTTCATTCTTGAGCTTCTCTTCTTCAGCTACACATTTTTTAATGAGGTTATTAACAGTCCACTTATCACCAAAGGTATTATAGGAAGTTTTGATTTGAGTGAACTTAGCAGGTAGGCAGTTTAAGGCATGAGACACAATGAATCATCTTAAGAAGAACTCCCTGAAACCCCATTGTTATCATATTTCATGTCCATGAGTTGTTTCTTTAAACATCTAGATTCAACATTATCATATACTTGAAACCTCTCTCTAATAGCAGTAAGATATTCTTTAGCATTCTCTTTCTCAAGCAATCTACTTATCAAATGTTGAGAAATGACCCTCTTCATATCATACAAGCTAAGTCGGTCACTCCTTTCCCACTTAGCTAATTTTTCTTTCTCTTTAGGTGTACTATGATTATTGACACATGTTTGGTTTCACGCAATGGCATGTCAAGATCAACAATCCCTAATGAAAACTCTAAGTTTTTCTTCCATTTCTTAAAATTAGACCCATTCAGGATCTCAATAGAAACATAACAATTATTCATAATGTCACTGTTAGGACAAAACAAGAATGTATTATAATAAATAATAAAGGTAAGATACAACTTTAATGAACATAAGTTATCATGAAGAGGCCAACATTATCACGCAATCCCCTTTAGGTGGAATGCGCAAACCCAGGTTACAACCAAGGTCAAAGCCTCAGATGATTTACTCAATGTGCATATGTTGGGTTCAAAAATCTATCTCCTTTGGGTAGATAAATTCTTTAAACCAAAACACCTCTAACAACTTCATCTACAAATTTCAAGAATAAGCTACTTAGTGAACATACATCGGGTTTAAAATTTTATTTTGTTTGGGCAATAAATTCCTTTGACCAAAGCATCTCTAATAGTTAAATTATATCCTTAATTAATTATAATCTCTATATATAATTGTCCTCCTTTGGGAAGTCAATCACAATAATGACTAAAAACCATTCCTTAAACTACAAAGAGAATTTTATAAATTAAAATAAGTGATATCACTTTGGTGGTAATCACACACAATTATTTATAGAAGTTCTTGCATAGAAATCAAAATTATCTTGCCTACAATTAAACAATACAACATTCTCAATGAATATTTTTCCTCAATAGTAGTAATCTCAATATTATAAGAGATATTACATAATATTTCAAAATATTTGACAAAACAAATGCATCACAAATTTATATAAACTAATATTTATTTGATAAAATGTTAAGACAATACAAAATAATAAAAATTTAGAGATGTATAGTACATGTTGTTTTGTAAATGATTAATTCAATTATATATATATATATATATATATATATATATATATATATATATATATATATATATATATATATATATATATATATATATATATATATATATAATTGTATATATATATATATATATATATATATATATATATATATATATATATATATATATATATATATATATATATATATATATATATATATATATATATATATATATATATATATATATATATATATATATATATATATATATATATATATATATATATATATATATATATATATATATATATATATATACAATTATATATATATATTGGTATAAAATTTTTACAAGGAAAAGCATTGCATTATTGATCTTACAAGGAAAACCAATTGAATACAAAAAGTTGGCAATGCCCTATTTGCGTGAGAAAAAGAAAACCAGTTGATCAAAAGGGGCACTGACGTTAAAAAGAAAAACCAAACATGTCATACAAGTGGATTAGCTTGTGTGCTATTAAAAAGGATTGAGAATTGTTGAAGAAACAATATCAAATATGTATGTTAATCAATTACTCTTGCTCAGAGTAATCTTCAATTCTTCTACTTTAGACATGAAAATTAGAACGGGTTCTTTCTTCAAGGGCATGGGCTCTTGTCGGGGATAAGACATCTTCAGCTTGATAGCCCTATCTCGGACCCATTGGAGATAAGGTTCCAAAGAAACGCAATTAGGTTTTCCCAAACTTTTGTTTCCTCTTTTGTGTAGATGATGCCATGCAACCACAACCCTCTCCTGAAGTTCTTTGTTATCCTTGAAGAAAATATTTTCCACATGATATCCTAATTGATGGCGAGCTAGGACATGATTGTAACTAATTCCTCTGTTAGTACTAAGAAGAGGCACATTAGCGAAATCTCCACAGCTATCAATGATCAGTATCCCATCATAGACACGGTTGTACCAATCAATATCCAAGTGAGTAAGAGCCATAATCTTCTGTGACCAACAACCTTTATTGAGATCCCAAAAGGAGCCAGACTTGGGCAAGTGCAAAATAAACCACTTGTACAATATGGGTATACAATAGGTAACCATTCCTCCACCGTGAGAGTTTCAGAGGTGAACTGAATGATAAGCATCAACTAGCAAGGTTGGTACTGGATTATTCTTCAGGAAAACTTTAATAGCATTAAGGTCAACAAATCCTTCAAAGCTTGGGAAAATAAACACTCCAAATATGAGTAAATCGAGGATAGCCTCAAATGCGTTCATGCTCATATGATCGGTGTGATATTGGGCTTTCTCGATCAAAAAATTTGGGGTTAATCCAAAAACTCCACCTTTAGTAATCATATTAGCTTTGATATCAAATAATTTCATATATATATATATAGCCTTAGAAATGTCTTACTCTTTAGGGTATTTTCCAGAAAAGGGAAAGGAGACTCAATCAGAATAGGCAAACCAACCAACTGAGAATACTCTTTTAAGGTAGGCACGAGCTGATAGTCTGGGAAAGCGAAGCAATGATAATCTGGACCATAGAACTGTTGTAGGGTAGAAAGAATGCCATTGTCCACCTGAACCTTCAATAATGATAATAGCTTCCTATACTTGTCTTTGAAATTTTATTGATCTTCAACTAGAGCTCCTAACTTCCTTAAGTCGTCCAATTTAAGACTCTTGAAAGAATATTTCAAAGTGTTTTTTCTTTTGCAATCCATAATGGTCATGCGATGTTCTTAAATAAAAATCTGAATTCCATGAAACCAATGCAAAATGATGCTTATGAATGAAGGGATGCACAAACGCAGGTAAACAAAGATCCACAACTACACATATATATATTCAAACAAACAAAAAACCTAGGTTTGAAAACAACGAGCATGGAGTAAAGGTCTACCCATCCCAAATGGTATGGACTAAGGATCGAATGTACCTGTAGAACAAAGGTTCTAAAAGCTACCAAAGTCATCAGTCCATCTTTCGAATATTATCAATTTCCCAAATACTTGGTAGTTAATAATATTCTCAAGAGAACCTCTTTTGAGTGTAGCATCGCGTATCAACTATTTTGGGACTACTCCCTCATAGTCATTGCACTACGTCCTAAGAAAGGCCAAGTTGAGTTAAGGGTAACTAAAGGTTCCCTTGATCACAGGCTCCTAGGCCAAAAATAGTAAGTTTTTCACGAATACTCGTTCAACAGTACCATTATCAAGAGGGTCTCAACTGAGCGGTGATTCTCAAGTCAGCTTGGTCGGGAATCAACTCCCTATAAGCCTTCTCAAATATATCACCTTCCTATCATAAGTACACTCAAGTCCAGGTGTAGGACCTTTCTCACCACACAAGGATAACAACCCAAAGCATAAACAAATATATAGATAAACATACATATAGATATACAACAATAAACACAAATAAACAAGTTAGGGGGAACCCTTAAGAAGAGTCCCCAGTGAAGTCGTCATTTCTGTCGCGGTGAGAATTGGATATCAAGCTATTGATTAACTTGAATCGCAAATAATTATTCACCCCAGTCTTTAATTTGTCCAAGGGAAGGGAAAAAGATCAAAATAACCCATGAGTATGCAATGCAAGTTAGAGAATCTAAGGTTCGAGGGTTGGTTAAACTTAGGGAAGGTATTAGCATCCTAAGTGTTGCGGTGAGAATCAGATGTCAATCTGTTGGATGAACTTGAATCACAAGTCTTATGAATTCACAATCGGTCTTTGATTTGTCCGAAGGAAAGGTTAAAGAAAGAAAAACCTAATTTGCATCGTAAACACAATGCGGGGAGATCTAGGGTTCAGGGGTTGATTATACCTAGGGAAGGTGTTAACATCCAAAGTATATGTAGTACTATATAGGAACCTCTTGTTTAATATTGTGTTATTTGTTAATCTATCTGTTAAAGGTATGCTAAAGGGTTGAAGGGAGACCTAAGGGGTTAGTCCTAAGTATACTTGCCAAGAAATCGCATCTTGTGCCTACGTATCCTGACGGGAGTGGAATCAGAGTATTCATAATTCCCCTCAACGAGGGTGAGGAACTTCTTGACTGTGGTCAAGGTTCCATGGGGAAGTAAGTATTCATAGTGAAGTACTTACATGGAGTGCGGCGACTCCAAGTCTAAGTTAAGTTAAGTTGAAAGATAGGCAAGTTTCATGGTCGGAGCTTACACGGAGTACGACGACTCCTGATCCTAAGGCTAGGATGAATGAAAGTAAATGAGAAAGTCCATGGCAGGACGTTTGCATGAAGTGCGGTGACTCTTGATCCTAAGGCTAGGATAAAGGGTAAATATTTAAGTTTTAAGATTGACATGGCAGTCGGTAAGAGGGGATATTTTTCTTTGGAAAGGTGTGGTATTTAGTAACAAAAAGTCAACGAGATAAATCTCGAATACTAAAACGATGAGTGAATTAAGCACCTAGGAAATAGAATATCACATTCAAGATTCCATCATAAACTAATACGTATAGAATTACGTTCAACATGTGATATCAGACCTAAATCAAGGAAACAGTAAGATCAAGATCGAATAAAAAACGTGATAGAATTTTAAACCATAATTTAGGTGAAAAATTACCCAAATCAGAGACATTAGGAAGAACATTGAATGAACTCTGAAATATACCAGAGATACTCGGAAAAACATCGAATAAACTCCGGAACATATCCAAATAAGCACATTGAAGACATATATTTTGAAGGTATATCTGAAACATTTTAGAAGGGTATTTGAAGACATATCTGGGAGAACATCAGGTAAGCAACAAAGGAGTTCTAAAAGAACATCAGAACAAAAGATATATATATATATATATCCGAAAAAATATCGGAAAGATTCTGGAAAAACATTAGAATTTAAGGGGAGTATCTGGAAAAACATCAGAACAAAGACTCAAACTGGAAAAACATCAGAGAGAGAAACATATCCAGAAAAACATCTGATAGATTCTGGAAAAACATCAGAATCAAGGTAAATATCTGGAAAACCATCAGATAAGTTCTGGAAAAACATCAGAACAAAGACTCAATCTGGAAAAACATCAGAGAGAGAGAAACATATCCAGAAAAATATCGGATAGATTCTGGAAAAACATCAGAATCAAGGTAAATATCTGGAAAACCATTAGATAAGTTATGGAAAAACATTAGAACAAAGACTGAAACTGAAAAAACATCAGAGAGAGGAACATATCCGGAAAAACATCGGAGAGATTCTGGAAAAACATCATAATCAAGGTAAATATCTGGCAAACCATCAGATAAGTTCTGGAAGAACATTAGAACAAAGACTCAATCTGGAAAAACATCAGAGAGAGAAACATATCCGGAAAAACATCAGATAGATTCTGGAAAAACATCAGAATCAAGGTAAATATTTGGAAAACCATCAGATAAGTTCTGGAAAAACATCAGAGAGAGAAACATATCTGGAAAAACATCGGATAGATTCTGGAAAAAACATCAGAATCAAGGTAAATATCTGGAAAACCATCAGATAAGTTTTGGAAGAACATCACAACAAAGACTCAATATGGAAAAACATCAGAGAGAGACAAACAAAGGTGACATTCAAGAATAGCGTTGGATAAAAGGAAACCAGACACCCAATAATGGATTTGAATGAAAAGGTATAAACATAGTATCTGAGAATAATATTGGATGTATATAGGAACAAACATATCCGGAAGAACAATCAGATAAGAAATGTCATATCTGGAAGAAAATCAGATAGACATGACACAAAGATCTGTTTGGTAGGTGCCAAGTGAGTTGGACTTTGACCACAAGGTAAGACGTGGATAAAACACGACCTATGGAGAAATGTAAATGAGGATAAAACACTCATGTTATGCATATGAATATGAATTATGCAGATGGTATGTAATCAAAATGTAAATGCAGACGCCGACGACAAGGCTCGACTCTTTTGGTGAGAAGACAAGACTGAAAGACTGATTCCTCAACACGGAGATCACTGTCGTTCTGCTTAGGGACCAAAGATGCTACTGCTGAACATATCTCTGCCACACTGGTAAACTGTGTCAAATTGATGATCCTTGTAGGAAGGATGAAAAGCTGCTTGGGGATTCTTCAAGTAAACTGCCCCAATTTAGCTGTCTGTTGTAGGTAAAACTGATAATCGCTTCAGCTTGTTGAAGATGACTGATCCGCTGGGTGCTTGGAAGGCTTGCTCCAGTCTGAGTCTTGCAATATCTTCTGGATAAACCACATTTGAGAAGACCTTGCCTTGAACAAATATTGAACTGATTCTTCGACAGGATGTGAAAAGAAATTGCCTCTGATAGGATTACCGACCAAGTTTCTCAACTGTTTGAAAATTCCTTGAGAGGAAAGCTAGTTTGCAAACAAAAGTATTCATACAAATATGGTAATGCAAAGTTTATGCAACTTTTGAAATCAAAATCATTTTTGAAAGGTGCAACATAAATGAGTCATTGGTCAGAACACGGTGGTTCAAGACACTTAAAAGTGAAAGGTAAAGCAAAAAGGTATGATGCCAAAACAAATGATCTACAAAGATCTTTTGGAGTCAGTTTACGCAACCTTGCTGTAGTATGCTTTCAAAAAAACCTTGCTTCAGTTAGGTCATTTAAGGGTTGTAGCGTGGCCTGATTCACGGTTTAAGAAACAAAGGATAAAAGCTCAAAGTTTATTTGTGCCCACCCAATCTACGTGATGATCTTCAGTCCTATGCTCAGTTAACTCAGAGTATACACTCAGGTTCCTTTAGTAATTACACTGATTATAGCCATGATAATGGTCCAGAAGTCCAAGGACCCTTGAGACGGCAGTCACTACTTCTGACATTGAGGATTTTCAGGGTAAAGATTTAAATACCTCCTTTTTTTTTATTATCCCTAACTTTTGCCTAAACTGTTTCTTTTAAAGCTTACAGTCAGCGGGATGCCCCAGTTTTGCCTAAGTCTCCTTCATAGGTTTTGACTTAGCGGTTTTTTTCTTTTGATATATATATATATATATATATATATATATATATATATATATATATATATATATATATATATATATATATATATATATATATATATATATATATATATATATATATATATATATATATATATATATATATATATATATATATATATATATATATATATATATATATATATATATATATATATATATATATATATATATATATATATATATATATATAAAGAAAGAGAGTGACGGTCTGGCTTTAATGATTACGGTGAACCATTATCGGCTTTTTGGCTTGAAAAACATCTTCGAAACTTGTTTGTTGTGTGCGAAGAAAAACTTGTGAATTCAACCTTTATATGAAAAATGTCTCGCATGAACATACAACCGAGTTAACTGAGAACTACCCATCCCAAGGTTAAGATTGCAGTTCTTTTGTAAAGAAAGAAACTCCTACTTCTAGGCTCAAAGGGGTTAACGATGGATTATCTTCCTTATTTCTCCAGTGTTTGGGAGTTGAAACAATGCCTTACATCGTCAACAAAGTTTGATTGAAAGCATACCGACAACAGTTATGGGTATAACGTTTTCATCATCCTCCATCAAATATTTGCATGTCAAAAGTTTGAACAAAAGGTGTATATTTTTAAAAGATAAAGCATAAAGATGCAAATATTAGACAAAATGAATTGAATCAAAAGTTGCAATGCTCATTCATTAACATAAAAGTACAAACATAGTTTGAAGGAAAACAGCTTAAACACAATGAAGGAAAGTACAAACAACGAGAAATAAAAAGGCCTAGTGATTAAATCAGGACAAGGATGAGCCGTCTTGTCTGAAACACTGGCGTTTAGGAAGGCAGTCTGCTAAAGTCAGTCTGAATCTGCACCTTTGATGTACTGGCAAGGGATTGTTCTGGACATTCGGATGACTATCCTTAAAATCAAGGATTCCAGTTCTAATCAACTCATGCACTCTGGCTTTCACTGCATAACAATGTTCCAAGTCGTGGCCTAGGGCACCCTCATGAAAAGCACAATGGAGATCAGCCCTAAATCCAGCTGGAGGAGGATTAGGAGGAGGTTGCAAAGCCTTTGTAGTGATCAGCCCTTGTTGAACCAGATCGGGATATAGTTCTGTGTATGTCATAGGAATAGGATCAAATTGATTCCTATTTCGATACTGGTTCTGTCCAACAGTTGGATGTTGAGGAGTCTGAGCTGGTCGTGGAGCAGCATCAACAGTAACGACAGCAATAGTAGAGTGATTATACCTTGGTTGGGGACGAGGATTTCTCACTTCAACCATGACAGCATTGGTTTGATCTTCTTTCTTCTTATGGAAGGCCCCAAAGGATTTTTTCGCACCACTTGAAGATTCAGCGGCTTTGGATACCTTACCATTTTCAGCCATTCTTCTAACCTTTGACCAATAGTCACCAGATCTGCAAAGCTTGAAGATACACTTCCTATCATCTTTTCACAATAAAGAGGGGACATAGTATCCATGAACATTCCAGTTAGCTCCTTCTCTGCTAGAGGCGGTTCAACCTGGGAAGCCAATTCTCTCCATCGTTGGGCGTACTCTTTGAATGACTCTTTCTCATTCTGAGACATATTTTGAAGTTGACGGTGATCAGGATCCATGTCCTGATTGTATTTGTACTGCTTCATAAAAGCGTTGGCGAGATCTTGGAAGAAGTGGATGCTGTTATGCTCTAAGTTCATATACCATTTGAGAGAAGCACCACTAAAGCTGTCCTGAAAGCAGTGGATGAGCAACTTATGATTGTTGGTGTAGGCTGCCATCTTTCGGAAGTACATGATCAGATGGGCTCTTGGACATGAGTGACCCTTATACTTTACAAACTCAGGAATCTTAAACTTAACAGGCATAACGAGGCCAGAAACTAAGCACATGTTGTCTGCATTAACATTGAAGAAGTCTGTACCCTCGATAGCCTTGAGTCTCTTGTCTATGTTCTGAAACTGTTCACAAACAATCTCAGGCTCAACAAAATCTTCATGGTCTTCCCCTTGAGCACTAGCATCATTGTAGTCAAAGAAAGGAGTCTCAAAAGGAGTTCGACCATTCTGGGCAACAGTATAGACCACAGGTCTAGGCTCTGTAAAGACAGGAGCTTGAAAAACTGGTCTGACAGTATGACCAATCATAGCAGTAGATGCAATGGGTGGAGAGTAGTTGGGAGGTAAACCAAACTCTGGCCAAGTTGAAGGTGGTATTTGAACAGGAGTAAGATCAGCACTTGAAACTTCCTGAAGGACGGTCCTTTGAGATGGCTCTCCTCTGGAAATCAATACTTGAAGCATCTCGGCAAGCTTAGTCATGCCTGACTTCAACTCATCGATCTCCATTCGGACTTCTGTGTTGTGTACTTCTTGCTCTGACATCTTGCGTCTATAATTAGCTCTAGTCCGATATCGGTGTCGAGGAATCAGTTTGACGACTCAAAGGCACACTAGAAGATGAAGACAACCGGAGATGAACAACTGGACAAGCAGAGGTATGCAACAAACTGTGCAAATATGCAAATGCAATGAAATGCTATGCAAGACTAGATGCAAAACACACATAATAGGATCAAAGGTTCAAGATCACAGCATGAGGTCTGGGTAACGAACCAACCATAGGGCGTGTACTATGGGTAAAACACCTGCATAACGGGTTATAACAAAGTTCCCAGAGTCCTCGACCCATCTTTCGGATATTATCGACACACCAACTACTTGGAAATCAATAATATTCTCAAGAGAGTCTCGTCTGAGTGTAGTATCGCATATCAACTACTTCGGGAATACTCCCTCATAGCCATCGCACTACGTCCTAAAAGGCCAAGTGGGGGGTAAAAGGTAACTAAAAGTCCTCAGTGTCACGGGCTCCTAGGTTGAAAGTAGTAATGTCTTCACGAATATTCGTTCAACAAAAATACTCCCAAGAGGGCCTCCACTGAGTGGTGGTTTCTCAAGTCAGCTTGGTCAGGAATCAACTCCCTATAAGCCTTCTTGAATATACCACATTCCTATCATAAGTGCACTCAAGTCCGGGTATAGGACTTTTATCCTCACCACTCAAAGTAACAACCCTGCATACAGAAAACCCAAGCACAGACATATATATGTACAAAAATATACAAATATACAAGCAATCAAACATATAGCAAACACAAATATAAACAAGATGGGCTTGACCCTCTTAGGGGATTCCCCAGTGAAGTCGCCATTTCTGTTGCGGTGAGAATCGTGATATCAAGCTATTGATTAACTTGAATCTTTAATTCTTAAATTCACAACCGGACTTTAATTTATCCAAAAAGGAAAGGTTTAAAGAAAGAAAAACCTATAAAGATGCAAAGCAAAAGGCAAGGCCTAAAGCTGAGCAAATAGATCTAAAGGTTCGGGGGTTGGTTATACCTAGGGAAGGTGTTAGCATCCTAAGTATCTGTAGTACTCTACAGGAACCTCTTGTTAGTATTTGTATTTGCTAGAGTTTCCTTGCTAAAGGAAAAGTGCTAAGGTAAAGATCTAAAGTATATACAAAGTTTGCTCGCGAAGACATCGCATCTCGTGCCTACGTATCATGACGGGAATGGAATCAAAGTAACCGTAGTTCCCCTGGTTAGGGGTGAGGAATTCTTGACCGTGGTCAAGGTTCCAAAGGAAAAGAGTAAATGTCTGCGGCGAGACACCTACATAGAGTGCGGCGACTCTAAACTAAATTTAAGTTAGCAAAGATGGGAATGTCCACGACGGGACGACTAAATAGAGCACGGCGACTCCAAGTCTAAGTTGTAAATGTTAACAGGAAGTTAGTTGTTAGTGAGTTAATGGGTTAATTGGAAAAGTGTGAAGTTGGCTCGCCAAGACGTCGCATCTTGTGCCTACGTATTCTCATCGAGAAATCAGAGCATTCGTAGTTCCCCTATCTAGGGGTGAGGAACTCTTGACAGTGGTCAAGGTTCCAAGGGGATGTAAGCATTCATAGATGAGTACTTACATGGAGTGCAGCGACTCCTGAATCTAAGTTGAGATTGTTATGGTAGAGAATGTCCACGGCGGGACGCTAAACATGAGTGCGGTGACTCAGATCCTAAGTTTAGGATAAAAAGTAAAGAATGTCCACGGTGGGACGCTAAAAGTGAGTATGGCGACTCAAATCCTAAGGTTAGGATAAAAAGGGTAAATGAAGGATATCATATGTAAACACAATGTCACAATAATGTAAACAAAAGGTTCAAAACCTCATGGGGATAATCGATAGTTTTAAAGGTGAACCAATTAAATGCGTACAAGCAAAGGTGAATTTAAATACTTAAATGCACAAGGGAGATAACAAAATAAGGCCCATATGAATCAAACTCAAATGGAATTAAACTTTTGGAAATGAGAGATGAGAGGGTACGAAACCCTAAAATGAATCATAATTTTCCCATAATGAAAAGTATTTCTAAAATAAGAATTTTAGAATTCTTTAATCATCATATGAAAATACACATTAAAAGAAGAATTTGAAAAAAAGAATCACTTAAAAGTGATTAAAAATGAAGGAGTTATGGTAGATTGAAAATTAAATGAAATTTAAATAAAATAAATAAACCAAATGCTAAAAAATAAAGAAGTGCCTCACCCAAGGATTGAACCCAAGACCTTGGGGTCATAGGCCTAAAACCAAATCAACTCAGCCACCTGAAGCGTGTGAAATAATGATGGAAAAGGAGAATAAAATATAAAAACCATGAAAAATCACAAAATCAATAAAAAGTGGCCTCGCTGAGGCTCAAACACAAGTCATTGGGCATTACAAGATACTTAAAGGCAAGGCGTTAACCACTGGGGTGTCGATACATCCAATGTATCAAGCCACCCCAATTGGATATGTACCATGAAAGGCGCATATGCTGGGAAATGGCAAGGCAAGACAACTCAAAATCATGAAAACGAGTCCAATCCAACTTCACCAATTCTTAACCAATTTTGATGAAATTAAAGCCAATCTCATTTGATTTTTCATGAGGAACATGATGGTGCAATCCATTTTTTCAAAAGAAGCACATACAATAAAACTCGAATGCACATGCCATGATTAAAGTTGAAGTGCATTTTGAAAAGGATGGATCGAACCAGATGCAATTATACACAAGTAGGGGCCTGCTTAAGTTTTAAATGTGATATGGAATGAGTTCTGACAACAAGTTTGATCAAAAAAGGATAGAATGAGAAAATGGCCCATGAGTTGCAAGTTGATGAAATTGGTGTTTTTGAAATGCACTTTTGAACAAAAACAAATAGGCTCATGTTCAAACAAAGGTCTGATCATGTTTTGAATGTATTGCTAATCGATTAAATTCAAAGAAACATCTTAGTTTTTTAATGAATCAAAAAAGGTGGTTGTCAAGTTATCAATTGGTGGAATGGCTTGCACTAGGCTTGGTGTGCCAGCAAGCAGTTTGCCAATCCAATGCCATGAGTCAAGACCCTTATACCCCATATTGTAGTGACTTAAAAGATTGGTTAAATGACATAAAAACTCAACAAACACTGGTAGGAACTGACAGTTAGCAGAGACCCTAAAAAACCAAAGTGAGACTGCCAAGCCAAGACCAAATGGTTCTCAACAGAACAAAAAGGTACATGGGCATGGACACTTAAACCATTAGGACCTGGTGATGCCAACAAACGATTTATGACAGGTTCCAACATGATTCTTAAAGCAACAATGCATACAAGGCCAGGGCATACACAACATATTTGCATGCTTGAAAACAAACTGACAGTCACCATATAAAGGATAGGTTCACACTTAAATGTAATAACACAAAATTGGATAGCAAAACAGCCCCCAATGTACCAATGTCTCAACAGTAGCAATTTTACAAAACATAGCACCACATCCTGAAACTGTCCTAATGACAGTCATATCTATGAGTTCTAAATGGTGCCCCCCTAACTTCTATCACCAAACTGTCCAAGCTCCAATACATGATGATACAGAGGCTAGAAAATACTAATAAGTTGGTTGTGAGAAAAGAGGTTATCAAGTTGCAAATCATTGAGATGCCTTCAGAGGATTAGGTAGTACTAATGCACAATTAACATGAGGCTTTCTATGACAATAAGATACAAGATAAAGGACTGACAGTAGCAAAAACACACCAAGATTAACAAACCAGACATAACAACTAGATTGAAGCTACTAAACCAACAACTATTCCTTAACAGGCACAAACACTGAATTTTAGGGCCACTGATGCTGACAAGCAAATCATAGCAGATCTAGAAAGATAACAGTGGCATAAGGCACTTGGTGTTTGAGAGAAAAAATTGTAAGTTACCAGATGTTGGTCCTATACACAACCATAAAGGTCAGCACTAAACAGGTCTAAATAATGTTCCCTAACATCAAGCATCAGTCAAGGTATAGAAACTTAACAAAGTTCTGATGGGAAGCCTATTTGATCAATTTACAAACCTGGACAGGAGGCAAAGCAAAAGTAGAAATCCCATAACCAAACCTTTACAAGAAATACACAATGTAGGTAAGGCTCTCAAATTGATTGAGATTACAACTTACAAGTTGAAGTGCCAAGCTGCAATCACCAATCCTTCTCACAAAATGAAAACAGTTTTGGTTTAAAACAGAATAAAGGATATTTGGCATCACAACAAAAACACCAGTTAATAACAATAGACATGGTCTATCCACAACAAACTTCAAAATAGTCTAGGTCATTATAGATACAAAACATGACCATGTTGATCATCAATAACTCAATATGAATCCTTTCAACAAAACCAGTAACCCTAACTTTAAAGACATCAACATAACAATACTCAAATAATGAGGAATCAACTTAGTAGCAATAAGACATTCTTGTTTCAATCATTATACCTCAAATCAATGTCCTCTCTAAAGCCTAACAAACATACACAAACCCTAATACCACATGGAACTGCTGATCATCATAGGTCAAGGTATGTTTCAACAAACTTTATGTGAATCATTTCAACATAGCCATGCCAACCAAACAAAAAGTTCTAACACAAAACTCTAAAGACAGTCATGAATACAAATGCTAGACAGATCCAAACATGAACAAAGTTAAACTTCCCAAATGATAAATACCAAACATAAAAATGTTTAGGATCAAGCAACTAACCTAGGCCTCTCTTGTAGACAGATTTCAAAACAGTTTTGGTGGTTACTCAACATAACAATGTCAAAAGCCTAAACTCATCATGTATTCAATAACATACCTTCACAAAATTAAAAACATACACATACTAACCTAATGGCACTCCAACAGCAAATGCACATGGTATTGGGCTCACACAAATTCTGACAGCATAGTTAACAAACCATGACAATATGTAAACTATTTAACAAACCCAATCAATACATGATTTATATTAATGAATGAGCTTAAAATGACATACCTCTTGTAGTCCTCACTATGCTAGCAGCCAAGAAAACCAGAGGTCCTTCCTTTTGGGCAAGCTTGTGATGTTACTTCCTTTTGAAGAAAAGTGCAATCTTGTGGACAGTTTGAACAAATGAATTTCCAGCTGTTGTTTGAGACTTTAGATATCTTGGGTATCATGGATATGAGGTGTTTGGAATGTTAAAATGTTAGGAATGGTGATAGGTAGTGTTTTGGTATGAAAGATGCACAAAAGTCAAAGTATGGTGGTTTAAAGTTTGACTTTTTGATCTAGGAATTTTTTGATGAATGTGATGATGGAAACATCTTCAGAGGGTCATTTTAAGGGTGTGTATATGGTTTTTATGGTGTTTTAGTATTTGGAACAAGGACTGGTGTGAAAAGTGTAAAGTGGTGAAAATGGTGATTTTGTGAATTTCTTCACTTTCAAGCAAGGAGGGAAAGAAGAGAGCTGTGAGTTTATTTTTCTCTTGGATAGCTCTGGTGTGGTCTTAAGAGTGGAGTGAAACCTCTTTTTATCGGCCAAGGAAGGGTTTGGGGCAGATTTGTCCAAGTGGTATTCAAGGTGTTTTTTTAGTGAAAATCTCATGAATCCATGTAATGGTTTTGGTTCTGCTGACTTAGCTTGCTTGCAAGGATTTTTTCCCTCAAAATCTAGTTAGAAATGAGATATGATAAATGACATTTGAGTAAGCAAGACCCCCTACCCGCTACAACCACCAATACTCTCTCTCATGGTGTAACCTTTTGCATTTTTCCCATTAAACTAATGTGTCTTGTCTAACATTTGAGATTTGCTTGGATTCTTGTCTTATTTAGTCCAAATTTCAATCTAATACATCTCATAAGAGGTTAATCCATGGTTAGAGATGAAGTTCATAGTTGGAAATCAAGTTCATGTTGGGTTTTGGCAAGTTGACAAACTAGTGCACAGACCTAACTTTCTCACTTCATAACTCTCATCTCACAAGGGCTATGAAAGAGTTCTAGTATTCTTTGGAAAGCCCTCATAGAGCTCTACAACTTTCATGTTTTCATTAACTTCATATTCCAAGTGGAACTAGGTCAAAAATCCCCTCAAAGTTGGCTGAAAACATGATTGGCAAGGCCAGAAATTAGAATTTTTTAAAGTGTTTTCTCCTTCTTGTGATGATTTTGGATATAACTCCAAATCTATGCATTTTTTGCACATGGACCACTCTGAAACTTTTGTAGGAATTGCCAAGAAATTTCCAACAAGCTTTGAACCAACTCAATTGGATGTGTGGTTAGGGAGTTATGGTCTGACCCCTTTCAAAACCCTAATTCTCGATTTTTGCAATTACTCCCCAATCCTTGATCCAATGATCATGAAACTTCATTGGTAGGTGTAATATGTCATTAGGAACATTTTTGCTTCCCACCTTGAGGTCAAATTCCTTATGGTTGAAGAGTTGACTTTTCGGTCAACGAAACGATCGATCGATGACTATCGGGTTGCCTGTTGACGTTCTGGGTCTTCTGAGGCTTTGAAACTTCTTGAGTGGACTTCCCTAAGCCATATGAGCTTAATGGACCATACTTCCATCATCGGAACACCTTTTAAATCAAAAGTCAAACCACAATTGACTTTTCCTGATCAAAAACCCTAATCGAGGATCCTGAACTGCACTGTTCCTGATCTTTGTGTGACAACCTCAAATTGGACTCATGCTTGAACCAATGGAGTATTATTGATGGTATAGATACTTTATTCATGGATAATCAATCCAAGGCATTGACTGATTAAACCGTCAAAACCTCGATTTCCGACGGTACGAAACCCTGGTTCACCTGTAACTCAATAAAGAAAAACTTGAAGTAGGTTAAGGTTAAATAATCAAATGAAAATGATCCTAGAATGATGATGAATATATAAGGGGTCAAAATTTGTGGTGCAACAGATGCCCCTATTTAAATATCTTCACCAGATGGCAATGAGAGATGATAATCCTTATAGAATCGTAGTGAAAGGTATTTAAATATAGCAAACCAAAAAATTTGTCCCTTAGATCCTATGGTATGCAAAAGGACAAATGCTAAAATGCAATGACAACTAGATGATGCTTTATGATGCTTGGATGCAAGACAAATGCAGACACATGAGCAAAAATTAAAGAACGACAATACGACGAGTAATTTACTCACAAGGGACCCGACACACTAGGGAAACAACAAACATCATCCATGAACGGAACTGGATGGAAAAGAGTCACGGCATTCAAAATATCAATGAATGAGGTGAGGAGAAACCTAAGAAATACAACAGGGACACATAAATAAACATCAGAGACATTCGAAAGAACATCGAATGAACTCTGAAATATACCAGAGATACTCGGAAAAACATCGAATAAACTCCGGAACATATCCAAATAAGCACATTGAAAACATATATTTTGAAGGTATATCTGAAACATTTTAGATGGGTATTTGAAGACATATCTGGGAGAACATCAGGTAAGCAACAAAGGAGTTCTGGAAGAATATCAGAACAAAAGATATATATATATATATATATATATATATATATATATATATATATATATATATATATATATATATATATATATATATATATATATATATATATATATATATATATATATATATATATATATATATATATATATATATATATATATATATATATATATATATATATATATATATATATATATATATATATATATATATATATATATATATATATATATATATATCCGGAAAAACATCGAAAAGATTCTGGAAAAACATCAGAATTTAAGGGGAGTATCTGGAAAAACATCAGAACAAAGACTCAAACTGGAAAAACATCAGAGAGAGGAACATATCCGGAAAACCATCGGATAGATTCTGGAAAAACATCAAAATCAAGGTAAATATCTGGAAAACCATCAGATAAGTTCTGGAAAAACATCAGAACAAAGACTCAATCTGGAAAAACATCAGAGAGAGAAACATATCCAGAAAAATGTCGGATAGATTCTGGAAAAACATCAGAATCAAGGTAAATATTTGGAAAACCATCATATAAGTTCTGGAAAAACATTAGAACAAAGACTCAAACTGGAAAAACATCAGAGAGAGAGGAACATATCCGGAAAAACATCGGATAGATTCTGGAAAAACATCAGAATCAAGATAAATATCTGGAAAACCATCAGATAAGTTCTGGAAGAACATCAGAACAAAGACTTAATCTGGAAAAACATCAGAGAGAGAAACATATCCGGAAAAACATCAGATAGATCTGGAAAAACATCAGAATCAAGGTAAATATCTGAAAAACCATCAGATAAGTTCTGGAAAAACATCAGAGAGAGAAACATATCCAGAAAAACATCGGATAGATTCTGGAAAAACATCAGAATTAAGGTAAATATCTGGAAAATCATCAGATAAGTTCTGGAAGAACATTAGATCAAAGACTCTATCTGGAAAAACATCAGATAGAGAAAAACAAAGGTGACATTCAAGAATAGCGTTCGATAAAAGGAAACCAGACACCCAATAATGGCTTTGAATGAAAAGGTATAAACATAATATCTGAGAATAATATTGGATGTATATAGGAACAGACATATCCGGAAGAACAATCGGATAAGAAATGTCATATCTGGAAGAACATCAGATAGACACAACACAAAAATCTGTTTGGTAGGTGCCAAGTGAGTTGGACTTTGACCACAAGGTAAGACGTGGATAAAACACGACCTATAGAGAAATGCAAATGAGGATAAAACACTCATGTTATGCATATGAATATGAATTATGCAGATGGTATATGATCAAAATGTAAATGCAGACGTTGACGACAAGGCTCGACTCTTTTGGTGAGAAGAAAATACTGGAAGACTGATCCTCAACACGGAGATCACTGTCGTTCTACTTAGGGACCAAAGATGCTACTGCTGAACATATCTCTGCCACACTGGTAAACTGTGTCAAATTGATGATCCTTGTAGGAAGGATGAAAAGCTGCTTGGGGATTCTTCAAGTAAACTGCCCCAGTTTAGCTGTCTGATGTAGGTAAAACTGATAATCGCTTCAGCTTGTTGAAGATGACTGATCCGCTGGGTGCTTGGAAGGCTTGCCCCAGTCTGAGTCTTACAATATCTTCTGGATAAACCACATTTGAGAAGACCTTGCCTTGAACAAATATTGAACTGATTCTTCGACAGGATGTGGTAAGAACTTGCCTCTGATAGGATCACCGACCAAGTTTCTCAACTGTTTGAAAATTCCTTGAGAGGAAAGCCATTTTGCAAACAAACATATTCATACAAACATGGTAATGCAAAGTTTATGCAACATTTGAAATCAAAATCATTTTTGAAAGATGCAACATAAATGAGTCATTGGTCAGAACATGATGGTTCAAGACACTTAAAAGTGAAAGGTAAAGCAAAAAGGTATGATGCCAAAACAAATGATCTACAAAGATCTTTTGGAGTCAGTTTACGCAACCTTGCTGTATTATGCTTTCAAAAAAACCTTGCTTCAGTTAGGTCTTTTGAGGGTTGTAGCGTGGTCTGGTTCACGGTTTAAGAAACAAAGGATAAAAGCCCAAAGTTTATTTGTGCCCACCCAATCTACGTGATGATCTTCAGTCCTATGCTCAGTTAACTCAGAGTATACACTCAGGTTCCTATAAGAATTTCACTGATTATAGCCCTGATAATGGTCCAGAAGTCCAAGGACCCTTGAGACGGCAGTCACTACTTCTGACATTGAGGATTTTCAGGGTAAAGATTTAAATACCTCCTTTTTTTTATTATCCCTAACTTTTGCCTAAACTGTTTCTTTTAAAGCTTACAGTCAGCGGGATGCCCCAGTTTTGCCCAAGTCTCCTTCATAGGTTTTGACTTAGCGGTTTTTTTCTTTTAATATATATATATATATATATATATATATATATATATATATATATATATATATATATATATATATATATATATATATATATATATATATATATATATATATATATATATATATATATATATATATATATATATATATATATATATATATATATATATATATATATATATATATATATATATATATATATATATATATATATATATATATATTTTTAAAGAAAGAGAGTGACGACCTGGCTTTAATGATTACGGTGAACCATTATCGGCTTTTTGGCTTGAAAAACATCTTCGACACTTGTTTGTTGTGTGCGAAGGAAAACTTGTGAATTCAACCTTTATATGAAAAGTGTCTCGCATGAACATACAACCGAGTTAACTGAGAACTACCCGTCCCAAGGTTAAGATTGCGGTTCTTTTGTAAAGAAAGAAACTTCTACTTCTAGGCTCAAAAGGGCTAACGAGGGATTATCTTCCTTATTTCTCTAGTGTTTGGGAGTTGAAACAATGCCTTACATCGTCAACAAAGTTTGATTGAAAGCATACCGACAACAGTTATGGGTATAACGTTTTCATCATCCTCCATCAAATATTTTCATGTCAAAAGTTTGAACAAAAGGTGTATATTTTTAAAAGATAAAGCATAAAGATGCAAATATTAGACAAAATGAATTGAATCAAAAGTTGCAATGCTCATTCATTAACATAAAAGTACAAACATAGTTTGAAAGCAAACAACTTAAACACAATGAAGGAAAGTACAAACAACGAGAAACAAAAAGGCCTAGTGACTAAATCAGGACAAGGATGAGCCGTCTTGTCTGAAACACTGGCGTTTAGGAAGACAGCCTGCTGAAGTCAGTTTGAATCTTCACCTTTGATGTACTGGAAATGGATTGTTCTGGACATTCGGATGACTATCCTTAAAATCAAGGATTCCAGTTCTAATCAACTCACGCACTCTGGCTTTCAGTGCATAACAATGTTCCAAGTTGTGGCCTGGGGCACCCTCATAAAAAGCACAATGAAGATCAGCCCTAAATCCAGCTGGAGGAGGATTATGAGGAGGTTGCAAAGCATTTGTAGTGATCAGCCCTTGTTGAACCAGATCGGGATAAAGTTCTGTGTATGTCATGAGAATAAGATCAAATTGATTCCTATTTCGATACTGGTTCTATCCAACAGTTGGACGTTGAAGAGTCTGAGCTGGTCGTGGAGCAGCAACAACAGTAACGACAACAATAGTAGAATGATTATACCTTGGTTGGGGACGAGGATTTCTCACTTCAACCATGACAACGTTGGTTTGATCTTCTTTCTTCTTATGGAAGGCCCCAAAGGATTTCTTCGCACCACTTGAAGATTCAGCGGCTTTGGATACCTTACCATTTTCAGCCCTTCTTCTAACCTTTGACCAATAGTCACCAGATCTATAAAGCTCGAAGATACACTTCCTATCATCTTTTCCCAATAAAGAGGGGACAGAGTATCCATGAACATTCCAGTTAGCTCCTTCTCTGCTAGAGGCGGTTCAACCTGGGAAGCCAATTCTCTCCATCGCTGGGCGTACTCTTTGAATGACTCTTTCTCTCATTCTGAGACATATTTTGAAGTTGACGGCGATTAGGAGCCATGTCCAAATTGTATTTGTACTGCTTTATAAAAGTGTTGGCGAGATCTTAGAAGCAGTGGATACTGTTATACTCTAAGTTCATATACCATTTGAGAGAAGCACCACTCAAGTTGTCCTGAAAGCAGTGGATGAGCAGCTTTTGATTGTTGGTGTAGGCTACCATCTTTCGGAAGTACATGATCAGATGGGCTCTTGGACATGAGTGACCCTTAAACTTCACAAACTCAAGAATCTTAAACTTAGTAGGCATAACGAGGCCAGAAACTAAGTACATGTTGTCTGCATCAATGTTGAAGAAGTCTGTACCCTCGACAACCTTGAGTCTCTTGTCTATGTTCTGAAACTGTTCACGGACAATCTCAGGCTCAACAAAATCTTCATGGTCTTCCCCTTGAGCACTGGCAACATTGTAGTCAAAGAAAGGAGTCTCAAAGGGAGTTCGACCATTCTGAGCAACAGTATGAACCACAGGTCTGGGCTCTGTAAAGACGGGAGCTTGAAAAACTGGTCTGACAGTCTGACCAATCATAGTAGTAGATGCAAGGGGTGGAGACTAGTTGGGAGGTAAACCAAACTCTGGCTAAGTTGAAGGCGGTATTTGAACAGGAGCAGGATCAACACTTGAAACTTCCTGAAGGACGGTCCTTTGAGATGGCTCTCCTCTGGCAATCAATACTTGAAGCATCTCGGTGAGCTTTGTCATGCCTGACTTCAACTCATCGATCTCCATTCAGACTTCTGTGTTGTGTACTTCTTGTTCTGACATCTTGCGTCTATAATTAGCTCTAGTCTGATATCGGTGTCGAGGAATCAGTTTGACGACTCAAAGGCACACTAGAAGATGAAGACAACCGGAGATGAACGACTGGACAAGCAGAGGTATGCAACAAACTGTGCAAATATGCAAATGCAATGAAATGCTATGCAAGACTAGATGCAAAACACACATAATAGGATCAAAGGTTCAAGATCACAGCATGAGGTCTGGGTAACGAACCAACCATAGGGCGTGTACTATGGGTAAAGCACCTGCATAACGGGTTCTAACAAAGTTCCTAGAGTCCTCGACCCATCTTTCGGATATTATAGATACACCAACTACTTGGAAATCAATAATATTCTCAAAAGAGTCTCGTCTGAGTGTAGTATCGCGTTTCAACTACTTCGGGAATACTCCCTTATAGCCATCACACTACGTCTTAAAAGGCCAAGTGGGGGTAAAAGGTAACTAAAAGTCCTCAGTGTCACAGGCTCCTAGGTTGAAAGTAGTAATGTTTTCACGAATACTCGTTCAACAAAAATACTCCCAAGAGGGCCTCCACTGAGTGGTGGTTTCTCAAGTCAGCTTGGTCAGGAATCAACTCCCTATAAGCCTTCTTGAATATACCACATTCCTATCATAAGTGCACTCAAGTCCGGGTATAGGACTTTTATCCTCACCACTCAAAGTAACAACCCTGCATACAGAAAACCCAAGCACAAACATATATATGTACAAATATATACAAATATACAAGCAATCAAACATATAGCAAACACAAATATAAACAAGATGGGCTTGACCCTCTTAGGGGATGTCCCCAGTGAAGTCGCCATTTCTGTTGCAGTGAGAATCGTGACATCAAGCTATTGATTAACTTGAATCTTTAATTCTTAAATTCACAACCGGACTTTAATTTATCCAAAAAGGAAAGGTTTAAAGAAAGAAAAACCTATAAAGATGCAAAGCAAAAGGCAAGGCCTAAAGCTGAGCAAATAGATCTAAAGGTTCGGGGGTTGGTTATACCTAGGGAAGGTGTTAGCATCCTAAGTATATGTAGTACTCTACAGGAACCTCTTCTTAGTATTTGTGTTTGCTAGAGTTTCCTTGATAAAGGAAAAGTGCTAAGGTAAAGATCTAAAGTATATATAAAGTTTTCTCGCGAAGACATCGCATCTCGTGCCTACGTATCCTGACGGGAATGGAATCAAAGTAATTGTAGTTCCCCTGGTTAGGGGTGAGGAATTCTTGACCGTGGTCAAGGTTCCAAAGGAAAAGAGTAAATGTCTGCGGCGAGACACCTACATAGAGTGCGGTGACTCTAAACTAAATTTAAGTTAGCAAAGAAGGGAATGTCCATGACGGGACGACTAAATAGAGCACGGCGACTCCAAGTCTAAGTTGTAAATGTTAACAGGAAGTTAGTTGTTAGTGAGTTAATGGGTTAATTGGAAAAGTGTGAAGTTGGCTCGCCAAGACGTCGCATCTTGTGCCTATGTAGTCTCATCGAGGTGGAACCATATTCTTTCTGTGGTGATTTTGGTTGAGTAAAAATGGTTTTGGTGGCTGTTTTGCTCAAGACAGATTTTTGAGGATTTTTGAGGTGGTTTTCTTCACTTGTAAGAAAAGGCAAGGAAGTATGAGAGTAAAGAGTTTCTCTTGGGTTGTAGAGTGCTCTGGTGTAAGGAGTAACATAGAGGGAGCCTCTATTTATAGGAAAAATGAAGGGTGAGGACAAATTTGCATTTTGGCTTTTGGAGGGAGATTTTGAAGAAATCTTGCACAATATCTTGGTGCAACTGCATACATCATTATTTTGGCTCAATGTAAGGAGAAAATCAAGTAGAAGGAGTGACTTGAGGTGACTGAATAGGGCATAGAGTGTAGATGTCACAGCTGCTACAGTTTTGAGCCAAAAAGTTTCTCTTTCCTCTCTTTGAATTTCTTGATTATTTTATTGCAACTTGCTTGCAACTTGCTCTTCCTTTACATCCTTTACTTCTTATGCATTTTAATTCATTATAATCCCTAAATATCAGATACAAACATGATCCAAGGGCTGAGAATAACTCAAGTGATCAAAGGATGAGTTCGTGAAAAAGTGAGAGTGTTGGACTCAAGTCTTGAAACCTCATCTTGTTGAATTCATAACTCTCAACTCATAAGGGCTATGGAGGAGTTCTAGTACATTTTGGAAAGCCCTCATGTAGCTCTACAACTTTCATGTTTTCATGAGTTTCATATTTGTAACACGGTGGGAGAACTGACTTTAAACAATGTTGCGGATAGCAAGAGTCGCCACCGACTTTTATTTTATCCATAAGGAAAGGTTATAAAAGAACAGGAAAGACCTTAGAGAATATTTTGGGTCCGGGGGGTAGGTTATGAAAAGGGAAGGTGTTAGCACCCTTTTCATCCATGGTTATCCATGGGCTCTTAGGTACTTAAGCTCACTTTTGAATTGTTTTGAAAGTGTAGTGTGTGAATAGAAAATTTTCAGAATAGTTAATAAATAATCCATGTAAGGATGTGTTAAGAACTTGTTTGAAAACTTGTTGAAAATTTGTTTAAGTGTGAAACAGTTTTGAAGTGAGCAAGCACCTAGGAGTAACCTACCCTAATGTTTAAAGGTCTTTCTTATTCTTTATTCTTTCCTTTAGTAAGACTATCCCTACTATAATGGAGTAGGTAGTCCTTACTTTGGATGTTTAAGGGACATGTGAGGGACAATTTGACTTTGAAGGCCATTGTGGGATGTAATAAGCACATATAAGGGACCATCATCATTTTCCGAAAGGGACTCGATTCGTAAAGGCAACCATAAGGGACTTTGATGATTTTTTCTATTTGAGGGACTTGCTTTATACACCCCACTTAACCATTATTCGTAGGCAACTTGAGGGATATCCTTAGGAAGTGAGACGGCGATTAAAATCGACTTACGTGTGTGACGTGTTTATTTTAATTATCTTTATTTAAAAGTGATCTAAATTTATTTTAATATTACATACATGTTGTTACACTCCCTAATTACTAACCATAATAATAATTAAATAATTAAACAACTTTACATCCAAGAAACAATTTCAAAATAATAAGCAAAATAATTAAATAAAATATAAATAAGCAATAATAAATAATAAAGGGGGTTAATTCTAAGTTTACTCGGCAAGACATCGCATCTTGTGCCTACGTATCCTTACGGGAGTGGAATCAGAGTAATCGTAGTTCCCCTCAATAGGGAGGTTAGAAACTTCTTGACTGTGGTCAAGGTCTCAAGGGGAATAAACGCATCTTAAGGACACGCTTACGTGGAGTGTAGAAACTCCAAATCTCTACGTTGAAATGTTAAGTTGTAATTAGGGTTAAATTAGGGATTCCACGGCGGGAAACCCTAAAATGAGCGCGGCGGCTCTTTGACCTAATGCTAAGGGTAAAATTG
Source organism: Lathyrus sativus (assembly GCA_963859935.3). Classification (NCBI taxonomy): domain Eukaryota; kingdom Viridiplantae; phylum Streptophyta; class Magnoliopsida; order Fabales; family Fabaceae; genus Lathyrus; species Lathyrus sativus. The sequence goes on along the minus strand of OZ012735.1, from coordinate 711,924,672 downwards.
TAATTTTGCCTGCGGCGAGGCATTTGTGAAAATTAGGGTTTGTAGTTTGTAGTTTTGAGGATTTGAAATTGAATGTGTGAAGTTTTACGGACTATTGGCGCGGCGGCCAAACAGTTAGACCTAACCTTCGGATGTGTGCAATGTGACAGAAATAATAGTAAACGCGTGAGATAATTGAATCATGCAAACAGAGAGATAATGTCATAATTTAAACCATGCAAGCAGAAATTTAAAGGCAGAATTTAAAGAGCGATTGTTAAGTTCGCGAGGTTACATGAGAGGAGCAGATACAATATGATAATGAAATTTGAATTGAACAATAATAAAATACAATAAATAACGGTTCTAGTTATTATTTTAAAAAAAAGATTTTAGTTATTATTTTAAATTTATCTAAAAAAACGTTTTTCTTAAAAATAATAGGTTTTCATATTAATTTGGAAAAGATGTTAATGTTATTTATTTTAAAAAACAGATTTTTATATTATAACAAATTTTAATAAATTAATGATAACAATAATAATAATAATGGTAATAATAATGATAATAATGATAATAATAATAAATAATGATAATAATAATAATAATAATAATAATAATAATAATAATAATAATAATAATAATAATAATAATAATAATAATAATAATAATAATAAAGCAATAATGAATTTTAAATATGCCAAATAACCCAACAATGTTGCTAACGCAGAAATGCGCTCATCGCAACCAGATCTAAATCGGACGAAACAAAATTTATCGCAAAGAAAAAGAAATTAGGCAAAAAATAGTATTATTGCTCACACAAAAATGCGATCATCGCAACCAGATCGAACTAACACAAATGTCACGCGTCATGCACACAAATGTGCAAACATCGTATCGACATAATTCGATCAAAAATCTTATATATATAAACTCTAACAATTTAAAAATTATATATATATAAACGTAACAGTAATAGATAAAGAAAAAGAAATAACGGTAATAGATGAAGAAAAAGAAATAACGGTAAAAGATGAAGAAAAAGAAACAACAGTAATAGATGAAGGAAAAGAAATAACGGTAAACGATGAAGAAAAAGAAACAATAGTAATGGATGAAGAAGAAAACTAAATAACGGCAAACGGCACTCACTCCTCTTAGGTTTTTTTCATTCTCCCCCTTTTTCCAACAAGGCAACACATGTATATATAGGGAACAAATTAGGGTTAACACCAAATTGTCAATAATGTCCCTAAAACCCATTTTAAAGCCCAAACTAAATAATTAGTTAAGAAAAAATAAAATTTAAATAATTTAAAATAATTAAAATAAACTTAAAATAAAAACTAATAATCCTATTGATTCCTAAAATAAAAAATATTATAAAAAGAACAAAATTTTTTTCAATATTTTTTATTTTATGATTTTTTGGATATTTTTATGAATAATTTAGAAAAAAGTGAAAAAAATAATATTTTAAAAAATGATTTAATTAAAATACGAAAATAATAATTAAATAATAATAAAAAACTATTTTTGTTATTTTTTTTAATGAAAGATAGAAAAATTTAGAGTAAAAATAATAAAAAACAAAAAAAATGACAAAGGTGAGATTCAAACCCTCAACCTCTCACACTCATAACTCCTTACACATGTCCTCCTGCCAATTGTGCCATTTTTACTTTTTAGAAAAAAAATGCATGCCATATGATATTTACCTGCAAAAAGTCAAATGACTACACAAATTTGTTAGTAATTGATTAAATGCAATGAAATGCGACGACAAATCTTAGGGCAAAATTTGGGGTATTACAGTTATTATGATAATATTTCTCACCCAACCTCTCTTTGATGTTGGCAAAAAAAAAATCATGAAGTTTGACTTTGGTTTGACCACAGTTGACCTCAGTTTGACCTTTTAACTGCTTTTGACTTATTTGATCATCTGACTGAGCAAACTTTTGAGAAAAGTCTTGAAACTTGACATGGGGTTTCTTATACACATATAAGATGTTATGAAGCTCACTTGAAGTCTTGGAAGTCCATTTAGCCTGATTAAAGTCAAAACCCTAGTTTTGGATGCACTGCTTAGGAGGTGCATTGTCTGAGGGGATTGTCAACTCTTCTGACCAATTGTGAATTTTGTGAACCTTGTGAACCTTCTTAGAACACAAAGTCTTGTATTGTGAGGGCAAATTTTGGGGTGCAACAGCTGCCCCTGTTCAATTTTCTGAAACCTGAGGGGTTAGATTGGTATATTTGCCAGTCGTAACCTGGAAGGTTGAAGGGGATTGAACACAAAAGCCCAAAAATTTGCACTCACCAGTGCATGGAGTAATATTGATGGTTGGTTGAACATGATTGAGTGGGCTTAAAGATGCCACTAGGGGAAGGTTCTTCAATAGTATAATGAGAACTGTCAGGAGTCTGGAGTAATACTGATGTAACAGCATGTCTTCATGAGGATAGAGCAATCAATAATGATAACCCTAAAGCAGTCTTGAAGTGATAAATCTGACCTCAGGAGGATAGAGCAATCAATAGCTCTAAAGCAGTCTTGAAGTAATAATGTGATATGTCTTCAGGAGGATAGAGCAATCAATAGCTCTAAAGCAGTCTTGAAGTAATGATTTCAGGAGGATAGAGCAATGGATAGCTCTAAAGCAGTCTTGAAATAATAATGTAATTTCAGGAGGATAGAGCAATGGATAACTCTAAAGCAGTCTTGAAATAATTAGATGGCTTCAGGAGGATAGAGCAATGAATAGCTCTAAAGCAGTCTTGAAGTAGTAATATGACCTCATGAGGATAGAGCAATGAATAGCTCTAAAGCAGTCTTGAAGTAATAGGATGATTTCAGGAGGATAGAGCAATCAGTAGCTCTAAAGCAGTCTTGAAGTCATGAGAGGCTATCAGGAGGATAAAATAACCCTGAGGTTACAATAAAGCAGTCCCAAAGTAATAAGAAGCTCATCAGGAGGATAAAGTAACCCTGAGGTTACAATAAAGCAGTCCCAAAGATCATAAGATTGTTTGTTGGATAATTAACTTGAAAACAAGGTAGCATTCTGTATAACAACATTAGTTTATGCTTTATGTATGCATGTATGACATGATGCACTTAGGTAATGTACTATAGACATATATGTTATGGTATGATGTAAATGATGTATGTATGCTATGACACTGCTGGAAGTGTCTGGATATCCTTGTATAACAACTGCTGGCCAAGGAAAATAAATCCCGATTCGTTGTTGAAGAATATATAACCCTCCGTCTGCTGGGGATAACAAGGTATAGATAACCTCCCGTTGTTGGGGATAACAAGGTATAGATAACCTCCCGTTGTTGGGGATAGTAGGGTATAGATAACCTTCGTTTTCGTTTGATAGTAGGATAAGTATAACATCCCGTCTTCGTTCATCGTGCCCTTATTGGAAAGTAATTTCCCGTATATCCGTATGAGGATAAAAGAGATGGATATAAATTCCAGGGGAGATTAGACTTTGTGAAAATGGATTAGTCCTACTGATGGTTTGTAACTGTCTTGTAAAGATGAACCGGCGAAGCTTCGTTGAAATCCTTCCCTCGTTCGTCCTTAGTAAATACTATTACTGCATTTTCATGCATTTCTGGTAAACATCAATCATATTAAAAGCATACATGCGTTTCTGGTAAACATCAATCATATTCAAAGGCATACATACATTCAAACACAACCAATGGACGTTTCGCTTATGTAAATAGGGTAAAAGTGAATCTGGATTCAAAAGATGGAATTTATTTATATCAAAAGTGACCCATACACGGGTAGGTTTGTACAAGGAGACATAAACCCTAGTAAGAGAATTTTGTCATGAAGCTTTACAAAAAGAATCAGCTATGTGGGAAATAATCCTATTGAGTTTCAATTCTACTATTGCCACTCAAGTATCTCATCTTCTTGCTGTTGAGACGGAAACGATTGGATTGAGCTTTATCTGTTTGAGCTTGAGTAAGTAGTACAACTGGTTGCAGTTTCATGAGTGATCCAAACGAGACATAGTCATACGCTTTAATCCCTAACTTTTGCCTGGATTGCCCTTTCAGGTTTTCAATCCACCGGGATACCCTTTTTTGCCCAAGCCGCCTTTTCAGGTTTTCGACTTGCCGGGTGTACATCTTTTTATATATATATCCCTAATTTTTGCCCAAACCCTTTTGGTTTGCCGGGATGCCCTTATTTTTGCCTAGGCCTGTCAACCTAGCGGGTCTCTTTTTATGCGTAGTATTTTTTAACTATGTCTGCGTTTACAGGTTGTGGGAAGTCTTCACCATCCATTGTAGTCAGTATCATGGCACCTCCTGAGAACACTGTCTTGACTACAAATGGTCCCTCATATGTTGGAGTCCACTTGCCCCTAGGATCACCCTGTGGTAATATGATACGCTTGATTACCAAGTCACCAGCCTGGTATACCTTTGGCTTAACCTTCTTGTTAAAAGCTTTGATCATCCGTTTCTGGTACATCTGGCCATGACAAACTGCTGCTAACCTTTTCTCATCAATCAAATTTATCTGGTCAAGTCGAGTCTGAATCCACTCATCTTTATCCAAGCCTGCATCCTTCATAATTCTCAAGGAACTGAATCTTCATATCAATAGCAACTTGCATACCCATGATACATGCCTCATACTCAGCCATGTTATTGGTACAATAGAAACAAAGTCTGGCAGTAATCGGGGTATGACAACCTTCAGGGGAACTAATCACAACACCAATACCATTACCATGTGCATTGGAGGCACCATCAAAAACCATAGTCCATCGGGATCCTTGTTCAGGTCCGTCATATTGTCCAGGTTCTTTGGTAACAGACATAATGTCTTCATCAGGGAACTCAAAATTCATTGACTGGTAATCATCTACTGCTTGATGAGCCAAATGATCAGCAACAACACTCCCCTTAATGGCCTTCTGAGTGGTATACTGTATATCATATTCCGTCAAGATCATTTGCCATCTTGCAATTCTTCCGGAGAGAGCAGGTTTCTCAAATATGTACTTGATTGGATCCATCTTCGAAATCAACAAGGTAGTATGGGTCAACATATACTGTCTTAGTCGGCGAGCAGCCCATGCCAAAGCGCAGCAAGTTTTCTCGAGCAGTGAGTATCTTGTTTCACAGTCGGTAAACTTTTTGCCAAGGTAGTATATTGCCTGCTCTTTTCGACCAGACTCGTCATGTTGCCCCAATACACACCCCATTGAGTTGTCTAATACTGTTAAATACATAATCAAGGGTCTTCCATCAACTGGTGGCATTAAAATTGGAGGTTCTAGCAAATATCTCTTGATTTCATCAAAGGCAGTCTGGCACTCATCATTCCATTCCATCACCTGATCTTTCTTCAACAACTTGAAGATTGGCTCACAGATGGTAGTTAATTGGGAAATAAATCTTGCAATGTAGTTCAATCGTCCCAAGAAACCTCTAACCTCCTTCTCAGTACGGGGAGCTGGCATCTCTCGTATAGTTTTCACTTTTTGTTGTAACAACCTAGCAAGCTCTACAGGTATTTCACAATCGTCCTCGTTTCCGTCTTCAGTTTGATAGATCGGATTCTCGAAATTGTAATTGGCAATAGTAGAACTGTTATCAACTGGATCCAGAGTGGATGAGGATCTGCATTTTAGTGACGTGGGTGTGTGTAAGAACACATAGCTGATAAAGCAAAAATAAAAGAAAAAGAAAGACAAGGAACACAATATTTACGAAAACGAAACGTCCACTGATTTTATTGAATGAAGTATGCAAATGAAATGACAACCCGTAACAAGCACACCATTGTGCCCCGGGTAAGGCACATGGCTTGAAAGTTTTAATTGTTCCGGAAATTATAAATTTAAAAACATAACACAGTAATAGTATTTACTCCTAACTAAAGGAGATAGGGATAACATCCTCAGCTGTCCAATTATTGAGTCCAGCACCCACAGTAGGAAAAATCCATGCCTCCAAGTTGTAGTCTTCATCTTGATCTCCCACAACATTGATAACCCCTTGATTGGTGATACGAACAGCCCGAGCACGACGAACAGCCTTCTGGGACTCTTCTTCCACCACAGCTTTTGCATCATTGAGGGAGGCCATTGCCATTGTTGGAGGGTTTCTGATGACCACAGGAACCTTCTTCACAGCAGGAGGAGTCACACAATCCTTAACAGCCCAGGGAACCACTTCAAATGACTGACATGGAGTTTCAATGTATTCACCTTCTACTTCCAGATACTTGAAAGTGTTTACATGGCTGACAAAGTATTCTTCCTCTCCAAAGACAGTAACAACTTTTCCATTCACCGGATATCTCAACTTTTGATGTAATGTGGAGGTCACAGCACCTGCCCCATGGATCCAGGGACGACCAAGCAGACATGAGTACGAAGGACGAATATCCATCACATAGAATGTAGCAGTAAACACCTGAGAGCCAACCTTGATTGGAAGATCAATTTCCCCATGCACTACTCTTCTAGAACCATCAAAAGCCTTTACCACAATATTACTGGGCTTCAATACCGTATCTTCAGGACTCAGCTTGTTCAGGACTTCCTTAGGCAACACATTCAGAGAGGAACCATTGTCTATCAGCACATGAGACATGGTAGTGCCCCTGCATTCAATTGAAATATGCAAGGCCCTGTTATGATCCCTCTTGGCAGGGGTCAAGTCAGCATCAGAAAATCCTAACCCGTTGTCATAGGTCAGGTGAGCAACACAATTCTCAAACTGGTCCACAGAAATTGCACTGGGTACATGAGCCATCTTTAGAAACTTGATCAATGACTTGGCATGAGCCTCAGAACATAATAACAGGGAGAGCATAGAAATCTTTGAGGGAGTATGCCCCAGCTGATCAACAATATCATAATCACTCTTGCGAATGATTTTCAATACTTCTTCCATCTGCTTAGAGAGGTCATCAGCAGCTGGCACATCAGTAGGTACAGGCTCAATAACAGGACCCTTGCCCCGAGCATCAGTGGTGGAAGTAACAGCAGGAGTAACTGCACTCTTAGAAGCAACTGGAGGAGAGAAGGCTCTTCCACTACGAGTGATCTTGCTAGATCCAGCAATATTATCAATGTCAACAGGCATATCAGGTAAAGGCTCCTGCTTGACACCATGGATGTAAACATCAGACCCGTAGTGCCAAGGCACAGCTTTGTCAGACGTATAAGGAATAGGACCAGGAGTGGTAATGATCAGAGGAGCTACTCTGGCTTCAACAACAACTTTCACAGGACCTTCAGCAGTAATCTTGATTGGGCCCTGATGAGTGATTTTAATGGGACCCTTTGAAGTGATTCTTAGTGGTACTTTGTCAACCATGTCAACCTCTTCAATCTTCTTACCCTGAGTCAGATGATCCACCATACTTTCTACAGATGCTGGTCTTCTTTCAAACACTATAGTATATTTATCCATGAGACGTTGAATCCCATCTCTCGAAATGAAGCAACTATCCGGCAATATAGACAATCTTCATGACAACCTGGAAAGATCCCAGCTTGTACTAACCTCTTTTTGACAACAGACAATGGTGTGCTCAACTCCATAACTGAATAGACATGCAGATCTTCATCAATATCTTCATCAATGGCGTTGACAGTCTTCTCGTGATTTGGCATTGGAGCTGTAATCACATTTGGAGTACCTGGTGGATCAAACTCAATTTCTCCAGCATCAATCATATCCTGAATTTTGTTCTTCAAGACCCAGCAGTTATTAGTATCATGTCCTGGACAGTTTGAATGATATGCACATCGTGCATTGGGATTGTACTTGGGAGAGGTAACATTGGGATTCTGAGGAGCCTCCCTCAGGGTAATAAGTTCAGCCTTCAACAAGTGTTGCAATGCCTGAGCCATTGACATGTTGATCTTCGTGAACTGTCTTCTAGCCCTCTGTTGGTTGCCTTGAGGCTGCTCTGTTGTTGCAGGAGTTGGATTTGAAATATGAACTGCACTAACAGACTGATGCCTTCTGTTACGATCAGGCTGACCATACACAGCATTAGATTCTCTCTTCCCAGTGGGAGGCTTCTTTGCAGCACCTGATGAAGAAGTGCCCACTTGGATCTTACCACTCTTGATACCATTCTCTACTCGCTCTCCTGTCATGATCAACTCAGTGAAGCCAGATGATGAGCTTCCAATGAGATGACTGTAAAACGGACCATTCAGCGTACACATGAACATATCAACCAACTCCCTGTCAGTCAAAGGGGGTTGAACTCTTCCAGCTAAGTCTCTCCACTTCTGAGCATACTCCTTAAAGCTTTCTTTGGCACCCATAGACATGCTTTGAAGCTGCATGCGAGTGGGGGCTAAGTCAGCATTGTATTGATACTGCTTGTAGAAAGCTTCAGCAAGGTCATTCCAATCTCTGATGTTGACACTCTCCAACTGATAATACCACTCTAGCTGAGCTCCGGATAAACTCTCTTGAAAGAAATGGATCCACAACTTTTTATCAGCAGTGTGGGGTTGCATTCTTCTGACATAAGACCTCAGATGCAATTTGGGACAAGAGACCCCATCATAGACAACAAATGTAGGAACTTTGAACCCAATGGGTATGACCACCCCAGATATCAAGCTCAAATCCTCAAAATCCAGCCCAGATGATTTCTGTAATTCCATAGCATCCATTCTATCCACCAGCATCTTGAATTTGTCTTCGTTAGGCTCATGGTAGTAGTTAGCCTCAGAATCAGAGTCCCCCATAGTGTTGTGGAGACTGCCTCTCTCCTGCTCAGATTCTTCAGATTCATAGTCTTCAACATGTTCCTTGGTCTTGACAGGACCTTTGAACCTTCTTCCCATGTTGAGCAACCCAGCAGACCTTCTAGCCTTCTTAGTCTTCTTGGCCAGCAGTGTCTTCAATTCATCCTGCCCCTTGGATAGGTTCAGGATCAGCTCTTGGAACTGTGCATTCTGTGCCTGGAGATCCTTAACTGATTGTTCAAGAGCCATTGCTGAAATAAACAGCGAGAAGATGAGAAACCTGTGCACAATTATAAACCTGTGATGCAATGATATGGGAATGCATATGCAATGTTTTCAAGGACCGCAGGATTTAAATTTGCTTAAACAAACAAGAAAGTAACTTTTTATTAGTAATAACTTGTTTTGCCTTTTAGGCTTACAAAAAATGAAAACGAAATAAGTACAAAAGATGGGGTTTTAAGTCTCCCATGGACGTTTCCTCTTGGTGTTGAGGTATGAGCTGAGGTTTCGTTCCTCATGAAGTAGCTTTGTTAGCTCTAGGATCCTTGCTTGGCTTGCTTTGTAATGAGCCTCGAAAGTATCCCTTTGCTCTTTCAGTTGGATCCATGGTCTCTGCAAGTCTTCCATATCAGTAGGCATGTCTGGGTGAAGGATGGTATAAACTGTGTCTCCTTCAGCAACAGGTTCCATGGTAACTGGTAGGATGGCAGGATATGGCATCATGAGTGTCTGAGCACGAAATCGTACCCATATGAGATAAGCCTCCATAGGAATGGTGTACTTAGGCTCCAGTGTCTTGCTGTCAATCCTGTTTACCTTTCCCCAAGCTCGTATGAATCTCTGACGGTAACCCTGAAGATCGTTGTCGTAGTCAAACACAATGCCCTGAATCAACATGTCATGTGGACCATCGCTCCGGGCGTAACCAAACTGTCGTAAAGCTAGAGATGGGTTGTAGGTGATGCCTCCTCTTATGCCTAGAAGTGGCACATTAGGAAACTCCCCACAACGGTCAATGATGGTGACATTCTCCATAGATCTGGAGCACCAATGGATGTCTGAGTGAGAAAGTGACATGATCCTCTTGGACCATCTGAACCCTTGCTCATTCTTCATTACTGAGCGAGGAAGGTGAGAAATAAACCACCTAGAAAGTAAAGGTATGCAGCACATCAAAGTTCCTCTTGCCCTTGTAGTACGGGTGTGAAGAGAATGTAGGATGTCTCCAAGTAAGGTAGGCACTGGATTGTGACTCAGGAATATGTTGATGGCATGAACGTCTATGAACTGATCAGGATTGGGGACCAACACTAAGCCATAAATCAATAAGGCTAAGATCTCCTCAAAAGCATCGTAGCTCATAGCCTTCAAGAACATTTGAGCTTTATCCACTAATACCTTGGCAAGAATACCTTTAACTCCACTTCTCGTCTCTAGAACAATGTCAGACTTCTTCAGATGTAGAGCTGCAGCAATAACTTCTGGTTTAAGCTCCTTCTCTAAGCCTGTGAATGGCTTCTGATCAAGAACAGGTATACCCAGAAGTTTAGAGAACTCCTCCATGGTTGGAACCAGCTGATAATCAGGAAATGTAAAGCAATGGTGCTTAGGGTCAAAGAACTGAAACAGCACACTCATCGTGTCTTCACTGAACCCTGAAGTAACTAGATCCAATAAGTGACCATGTCTCTTGTTGAACTGGGAATGATCAGGCACTAGGGAAACCAACTCCTTGAGCTTAGCAGGTATCCCTACAAAGTTGATCCTGATGGTGTTTCTACGAGCAGAAGCCATGACCTGCAACAAAGAACAAAGATAAATCCTTTGGTCCTTGAAATGGTTAGGGAAAATGATATGCTTATGATGCATGATGATGTCATGATGTCATGCTCAATCACAAACATGTGGCACACACAAACAAGTCACACCATAGCCCTAGGTTTAAAGGCTTGCATGAGGTTCAAAGGCAAGTACCCTCCCCTGAAGTTAGATGGTTCATCCTGTCCTACAAAAGTAACCAGGTTCTAAGGGATCTCAATATCATTGATCCTTCACAAGGGTGGTTGTTCAGAAGGCAACTTACTTGCCAACCAAAACCCTCCAAGTTTAAGATCTCAATGAGCGTAGTATCGAGTGTCAACCAACTTCAGTCTGCACCAAAGCCGGTTACCTCACTACTTTCTAAAGGCCAAGATGAGTTAACTAGGGTTCTAAAAGTCAGTTAGTGCATTGACAACATATGGCAGCCTCAATATTATCCTCAACTTGACTTAAGGAATATAAGCACCAACCAAGAAGTCGCACTAACTATGGCCACCAGATCAACCGTATCGATATACGTCGTACAGTTTCCTTGGTCTATTGCCATTTACCTAAGGTACACTAGATCCGGGTTAGGACCTTTCACACATAAGAGCACCCCAACAATATAATAATAAAGCAAACAAGGCAAACAATTTAAAGTGATCTTAATTCCTAAGGGTACCCCTCTTAAATAAATCCCCAGCAGAGTCGCCAGTTCTGTAACACGGTGGGAGAACTGACTTTAAACAATGTTGCGGATAGCAAGAGTCGCCACCGACTTTTATTTTATCCATAAGGAAAGGTTATAAAAGAACAGGAAAGACCTTAGAGAATATTTTGGGTCCGGGGGGTAGGTTATGAAAAGGGAAGGTGTTAGCACCCTTTTCATCCATGGTTATCCATGGGCTCTTAGGTACTTAAGCTCACTTTTGAATTGTTTTGAAAGTGTAGTGTGTGAATAGAAAATTTTCAGAATAGTTAATAAATAATCCATGTAAGGATGTGTTAAGAACTTGTTTGAAAACTTGTTGAAAATTTGTTTAAGTGTGAAACAGTTTTGAAGTGAGCAAGCACCTAGGAGTAACCTACCCTAATGTTTAAAGGTCTTTCTTATTCTTTATTCTTTCCTTTAGTAAGACTATCCCTACTATAATGGAGTAGGTAGTCCTTACTTTGGATGTTTAAGGGACATGTGAGGGACAATTTGACTTTGAAGGCCATTGTGGGATGTAATAAGCACATATAAGGGACCATCATCATTTTCCGAAAGGGACTCGATTCGTAAAGGCAACCATAAGGGACTTTGATGATTTTTTCTATTTGAGGGACTTGCTTTATACACCCCACTTAACCATTATTCGTAGGCAACTTGAGGGATATCCTTAGGAAGTGAGACGGCGACTAAAATCGACTTACGTGTGTGACGTGTTTATTTTAATTATCTTTATTTAAAAGTGATCTAAATTTATTTTAATATTACATACATGTTGTTACACTCCCTAATTACTAACCATAATAATAATTAAATAATTAAACAACTTTACATCCAAGAAACAATTTCAAAATAATAAGCAAAATAATTAAATAAAATATAAATAAGCAATAATAAATAATAAAGGGGGTTAATTCTAAGTTTACTCGGCAAGACATCGCATCTTGTGCCTACGTATCCTTACGGGAGTGGAATCAGAGTAATCGTAGTTCCCCTCAATAGGGAGGTTAGAAACTTCTTGACTGTGGTCAAGGTCTCAAGGGGAATAAACGCATCTTAAGGACACGCTTACGTGGAGTGTAGAAACTCCAAATCTCTACGTTGAAATGTTAAGTTGTAATTAGGGTTAAATTAGGGATTCCACGGCGGGAAACCCTAAAATGAGCGCGGCAGCTCTTTGACCTAATGCTAAGGGTAAAATTGTAATTTTGCCTGCGGCGAGGCATTTGTGAAAATTAGGGTTTGTAGTTTGTAGTTTTGAGGATTTGAAATTGAATGTGTGAAGTTTTACGGACTATTGGCGCGGCGGCCAAACAGTTAGACCTAACCTTCGGATGTGTGCAATGTGACAGAAATAATAGTAAACGCGTGAGATAATTGAATCATGCAAACAGAGAGATAATGTCATAATTTAAACCATGCAAGCAGAAATTTAAAGGCAGAATTTAAAGAGCGATTGTTAAGTTCGCGAGGTTACATGAGAGGAGCAGATACAATATGATAATGAAATTTGAATTGAACAATAATAAAATACAATAAATAACGGTTCTAGTTATTATTTAAAAAAAAAGATTTTAGTTATTATTTTAAATTTATCTAAAAAACGTTTTTCTTAAAAATAATAGGTTTTCATATTAATTTGGAAAAGATGTTAATGTTATTTATTTTAAAAAACAGATTTTTATATTATAACAAATTTTAATAAATTAATGATAACAATAATAATAATAATGGTAATAATAATGATAATAATGATAATAATAATAAATAATGATAATAATAATAATAATAATAATAATAATAATAATAATAATAATAATAATAATAATAATAATAATAATAATAATAATAATAAAGCAATAATGAATTTTAAATATGCCAAATAACCCAACAATGTTGCTAACGCAGAAATGCGCTCATCGCAACCAGATCTAAATCGGACGAAACAAAATTTATCGCAAAGAAAAAGAAATTAGGCAAAAAATAGTATTATTGCTCACACAAAAATGCGATCATCGCAACCAGATCGAACTAACACAAATGTCACGCGTCATGCACACAAATGTGCAAACATCATATCGACATAATTCGATCAAAAATCTTATATATATAAACTCTAACAATTTAAAAATTATATATATATATAAACGTAACAGTAATAGATAAAGAAAAAGAAATAACGGTAATAGATGAAGAAAAAGAAATAACGGTAAAAGATGAAGAAAAAGAAACAACAGTAATAGATGAAGGAAAAGAAATAACGGTAAACGATGAAGAAAAAGAAACAATAGTAATGGATGAAGAAGAAAACTAAATAACGGCAAACGGCACTCACTCCTCTTAGGTTTTTTTCATTCTCCCCCTTTTTCCAACAAGGCAACACATGTATATATAGGGAACAAATTAGGGTTAACACCAAATTGTCAATAATGTCCCTAAAGCCCATTTTAAAGCCCAAACTAAATAATTAGTTAAGAAAAAATAAAATTTAAATAATTTAAAATAATTAAAATAAACTTAAAATAAAAACTAATAATCCTATTGATTCCTAAAATAAAAAATATTATAAAAAGAACAAAATTTTTTTCAATATTTTTTATTTTATGATTTTTTGGATATTTTTATGAATAATTTAGAAAAAAGTGAAAAAAATAATATTTTAAAAAATGATTTAATTAAAATACGAAAATAATAATTAAATAATAATAAAAAACTATTTTTGTTATTTTTTTTAATGAAAGATAGAAAAATTTAGAGTAAAAATAATAAAAAACAAAAAAAATGACAAAGGTGAGATTCAAACCCTCAACCTCTCACACTCATAACTCCTTACACATGTCCTCCTGCCAATTGTGCCATTTTTACTTTTTAGAAAAAAAATGCATGCCATATGATATTTACCTGCAAAAAGTCAAATGACTACACAAATTTGTTAGTAATTGATTAAATGCAATGAAATGCGACGACAAATCTTAGGGCAAAATTTGGGGTATTACAGTTATTATGATAATATTTCTCACCCAACCTCTCTTTGATGTTGGCAAAAAAAAAATCATGAAGTTTGACTTTGGTTTGACCACAGTTGACCTCAGTTTGACCTTTTAACTGCTTTTGACTTATTTGATCATCTGACTGAGCAAACTTTTGAGAAAAGTCTTGAAACTTGACATGGGGTTTCTTATACACATATAAGATGTTATGAAGCTCACTTGAAGTATTGGAAGTCCATTTAGCCTGATTAAAGTCAAAACCCTAGTTTTGGATGCACTGCTTAGGAGGTGCATTGTCTGAGGGGATTGTCAACTCTTCTGACCAATTGTGAATTTTGTGAACCTTGTGAACCTTCTTGGAACACAAAGTCTTGTATTGTGAGGGCAAATTTTGGGGTGCAACAATATTCCCCATGGAACTTGGCCAAAAAATCTCTCAAAGTTGCTGAAAAACATGCCTAAAAGTGAAATAACTTAGAATTTTTCTAAGTTACTTTTCCCTCTTGTAATGAATTTGGTCATAACTCCAAATCTATGCATTTTCTGCTCATGGACCACTGTGGGACTTTTGTAGTACTTTCCATGAGCTTTGAACCAACTCAATTTGATGTGTGGTTAAAGAGTTATGGTTTTGCCCCTTTCAAAACCCTAATTCCCGATTTTTGCGATTACTCCCCAATCCTTGATCCAATGGTCATGAAACTTTATAGGTAGGTGTAATATGTCATTAGGAACATTTTTGATTCCCACCTTGAGGTTAAATTCCTTATGAGTGAAGAGTTGACTTTTCGGTCAACCGAACGATCGATCGGTGACTACTGAGTTGACTGTTGATGCTCCGGGTCTTTTGAGGCCTTGAAACTTCTTGAGTATACTTTAACAAGCCATATGAACTTTATGGACCATTATCCCACCATTGTAACACCTTTTAAATCAAAAGTCAAACCACAATTGGCTTTTCCTGATCGAAAACCCTAATCGGATATCCCAACTGCATTGTTCTTGATCCTCGGGTGACAACCTCAAATTGGATTCATACTTGATCCAATGGAGTATGTTTGATGATGTGGAAACTTATTTCATGGAGAACCAATCCAAGGCATTGACTGATGAAACCGCTGAAACCTCGATTTCCGACTGTACGGAACCCTGGTTCATCAGTAACTTAAGAAAGACAAACTTGAAATGGGTTAAGGTTAGATAATCAAATGAATATGATCCTAACATGATGATGAAAATCTAAGGGGTCAAAATTTGGGGTATGACAAGTAGAATAAAATAAAATGGTGAGCTTTAGTTGGAAAATAAGATGTTTGTAGAAAAATAAGGGAAATAATAGAGTTTTGTGGAAAATTGATTTATTATAATAAATATTAAGATAAATAGAAAATAAAGAGAGTTAGTAGAATAAAGCTTAATTATTTAATTTAATAGTTAGATCATTAGTCTATTTGAAATAATAGAAAATAATGAGAATTATTAAAAAATAAAAGAAAATTAGAGTTAGTAAGAGGAGTAAGGGTATTATAGGAAGCATAAGGATAAGTTGGGGGTACTAGTAGAAAAAATACTTTATAGTAGAGGTTGTTAAGTCAGTTCACCTACCACCTGACTTAAGAAGTGATGCGGTGGCAATTTCGTAAATATTTAGAACATTATTAAGTCAGTTACATTTAGAACTGACTTAAAAAAAATTAAAGAAAAAAAATATAATTCCTATTAAATTTCTTAGGTCGGTTGTGTTCATTAACTGACTTAATAAATATATTTATTAAGTCAGGTATTGCCCACCTGATCTAAGAAGTTTTATTCAAAATTCTTCTTCACAACAAATCGTACATTTCACGAACCCATAAACCCTTTCATCCCCAAAACCTAGAACAACCTTCATTCCCCTATTTCTCTCCTTCTTTCTCCAAAACCTTCACCGTTGTTACCATCTTCGAATAACATCACCAGCAACATCCTTTCCTTTTCTCTATTTCCTCTCCGCTCCTCTACCCTAAAAGCTCCACCTTCCCTCCACCGTGACAACAACCCACGCCGTCTCTCTTCACTTTCTGTCTTTGAACAAAACATTTAATATCCTATTGCTCGTAGATATGACTCTGTTGTTGACAACTATCACGGAGTTAACATTCCTGACCCTTACCGGTGGCTTGAAAATCCTGATGCAGAACAAGTTAAAGAGTTTGTACAGAAACAGGTTGGTTTAACGGATTCAGTATTGAAGACAATCGATGATAGAGCTAAACTTGGTGATACAATCAAAAAGGTCTCTGATCATCCTCGTTACAGTGCTCCTTTTAAAAGAGCTGATAAGTACTTTTACTTCCACAACACTGGTCTTCAATCTCAGAGTGTCCTCTATGTTCAGGTTACCTTTCACTTTCACATTTTTTATAGTTGCCAAAAAAGTCATGTAGAAACATATTTATGAATTCATGTATATTAATTTCAGGATAGTTTGGAGGGTGAAGCTGAGGCTTTGCTTGATCCCAATGTTCCCAGTGAAGATGGCACCGTTTCACTTAACAACTTCTCGGTTAGCAAAGATGCTAAGTTCTTGGCTTATGGACTCAGTTCCAGTGGTAGTGATTGGGCCACTATAAAGGTCATGCGTGTTCATGACAAGCTTCTTCAACCTGATACTTTGTCCTGGGTGAGTAATTATAACAATATCTCAACCTAATACTTTTTCATGGGTGAGTAATTATAACAATATCTCATACTGTTTTAATAATGATAGTAATGATTCATTGTGTTTCGTTTTCAATTTTCATTCAGGTAAAGGTTTCTTCTACTAGTTGGACACATGATAGCAAAGGTTTCTTTTACAGCCGCTATCCGGCTCCAACAATCAAGTAAGTCATTTCTGTCCAATTCTTATTCTGTTTTGCAATGTGCTTCTGATTATGGTAGGAAGGACTAGGATTAGTTTTGTGTTTTCTTGATTTAGTGTTTTGCTAATTTACAATGTAGGGATGGAGATGTAGTAGATACTGGGACTGAGACTGATACTAACCTTTATCATGAGCTATATTATCATTTTCTCGGTACGAATCAATCGCAAGATATTCTCTGCTGGAGAGATCCTCAAAACCCTAGATATATGTTTGATGGAACTGTCACTGATGACGGAAAGGTACCATTGTTTCCTCCTTGCTTCTTTATTTACTCGCATGATTTGAACTGTATGGTTTGGGTAGATAATGACTATTAACAAGTCCAATTGCATCATCTGTCCAAACTGTATCATCTACTGCTACGGATTTTTCATTATATTTTTATAACCTGAATTGATCTGTCCTTTTAAGCAGAGGCTCATTGTAGGCAGAGGCTCTATTACTTCTCTCATTAGATGATACAGTTTGGTTAATTGCATCATTTGTTACCTTTTTCATCTGAATGCTAATGTTCTGATTTGCAGATATTATACTGATCCTTCTGGCACTTTCTGGCAATGCAATGCAAAAGCTATTGGTTCAGGATCAGAAGGTGCTGACAGTTCTCTGCAAGAACAATACAACAAGGTAATTGTTCTTAAAGTCGGTTGTTTCTTAATCTTTCATTCTGCTCGTAGCATTAAAATTGTTAGTTGGGACTGAAGAGTGGAAAAGGGAGTGAAGCACACAGAATTAACTTATGGCTATTGGATGTTTCAAAGTTACTTTTAATTTATGATGTATTAAAATCCAAAATAAAATATTTAAAATTAGTTTTCAATCACTGATATTAGATATTATTATAAAGAGAACATAAAAAATTGATCATAAGAATGATTTGAAGTCATACACAGATATGCCCCATACATTAAACGCAACAAAAGCTTATTAACATTTAGTATAGTGAAAATTTATGTAACTGTCATACCTGGATTGCATATTGTACAACCAAGGTAAATGTCATACCTTTCTGTAACTTTATGTAAATGCATGTCTGACTTATAGTCAAAGCATAGATTTGATAGTAATAGCAACATAATATTAGAACCACGGAACTTGGATTGCATATTGTACATATTCGTATTGGATGATCCTACTGAGTTTGAATTGCACCAATATTGTGTCTGATTTTTTAGTTTTCATTGTTTGATAAGAAGTATTATGAATGATTTTTGTTTTTTCCTAACAACTTGCACCGTATGAAATTTTTTGGATTGATAAACACGAAGGCTCAACTGTAACCCCTGCTCCTCAAGAAATGATTGAACGCTGAAGTCTACCTTTTGATAAGAAAGGAAAGGTGAGACCAATGTCTTTTCTGTTTCTTATGTATCTTTGTATACAACAATATGTATCATGTGTATTGTATAGTATCTATCTGGTATATGTCAGACACAGAAGTCTTAGATAGGAAAGTATATAAACTGAATGTGATGTTTAATGTTCAGGACTTGATAAATTGTGATGGTAAAAGAGAGAATTGTTAAAAGAACCTTGAGGAGTGTAGTCCCTTTTTCCTTCCTCAAGCTGCCTTTGAAATTTTCTCCAGCATTAAATCCAGCATATTTCAAACATTAGGTGGAACTTCAGTTACCGGAGCATTTTCATCAGTGCCTACATTTGAGAAGGACCATGAATCTGATTTTCCTGATAAGAAAGATTCGAAAAATTGTAACCTCTGCGTTGAACCACTTCCAACGACTGAGTTGCAATCTACTGAAAACACAACTTCATATCCAGAAGTTATTAGGATCCATGACAAGAATGAGTTTCCATTTTCTTTAGACAGCAACAGTTTAAATCAGTTTAAGCAGTTTGATGTTATAGAAAACTGCTCTGAGGACCACCATTTTTTTGATGAGGGGAAAAGATTACCAATGTTGCAGGTTAGAAATCAATCCTTTACTATGAAATATTATTGCATTCATATATTAGGCTAACTATTTTCTTTGTTTTGTAGGTAAAAAAGGTTCAGCAAGAATGGAGCATCCTTGAGAAAAGTCTTCCTGGTACATACTTTTTATCACACTGTGTTATATAACTTATTTCTCTATGAGAAGCCTTATTGTTATATGCCCCATACATTAAACACAACAAAAGCTCATTAACATTTAGAACCCAACATATTACCGATGCAGAACATTATATTGATACATACTACAAAAGCTTATTAACATTTAGTATAGTGAAAATTTTCTGTAGTAAAATACCTGCTGTTCCATTATTACTCTGGCATCGTTTCCCTGTCGCAACCATCCCTCGTTAATAATCTTAAAATCTTCATCACGGGATAGAAACGATGCAAAGAAGTGCTGTCAAATAAATAAGTGGATTAAGACATTTCAGCAACGTTAAAGAGAAAGACAAGTGTAAAAATAATACAATGTGACAAGTGAATTGGAATACAATGTAGCAGTAGTGCTGCTCAATGTCTAACACACCTTCTTGCTTCCGGAAAGAATCTCAATGGCATTGGGAAGTATCCCAGCTGTCTTTGCCCTCCGTACGCCTGTGATGTCAGG
Source organism: Lathyrus sativus (assembly GCA_963859935.3). Classification (NCBI taxonomy): domain Eukaryota; kingdom Viridiplantae; phylum Streptophyta; class Magnoliopsida; order Fabales; family Fabaceae; genus Lathyrus; species Lathyrus sativus. The sequence continues at coordinate 711,904,944 of OZ012735.1, read as the reverse complement.
GAGAGGGATAATTCTCTAAAACATGAAGCATTGAGATTTTTAGGTGCAGCTCTATTGAAATGTAAAATCAAAACCACAAGTGAAAAGACTCGTCGTTATTAAAAATATGAAATTGAGACTGTTTTTTGTTTAAAATTCATATTCAACGGCATCACCAAAACTCCAGACACTTTAAATGATGTGTATGCATGCATACATGCATGCATGAGTAGTAATGCATATGAATCTATGTACATAAATATGTATTTGCCTATATGTGTGTCTGTGTGTGTCACTATATATTATACAAATGGTCCCTGCAATAGGGATTATTTTGATTTCAATTTGACCCCGGAATTTCAAAACACTTCCAATTTAGCCCCCTCATGTGCCTTTTTTTGAAGTGGACATAAAATGACAATGTATGTGTGACTCTGCATATTACTTCTTGACTCATTAGAGCATATTTTTAATCATCTAGTTATCTCTATGAATCAAATTCAGTTATAATAGTACTGTTTAACTTTCTGTTCACCCTGGCTTTACGATATCTCAGTCGTGTGTACCGTCTTTCATATCTCTTTTCGAGCTTTGTACTTTACTTAGACCTCTTTTCTGATATCATTGGAAATGTTGCATTTTTCTGTAGCATTCAGAAAGGATCAAGCAGGACTATCCGATGAGGAGTTGCTAGAGCGAGATACTTCAATAGCTGAAGAGTTTACACAGTTACCGACTGGAAAGAGAATTTCTGGTGTGTCTTAGAACTTTTTTTCTAGCTTGTAAAGTTTGGTATTCAAGCCATAACATTTCGATGTGGTCCAGTTTTCATGTTCCAGGTATATCTCATGCTTCTCCATCAGAGTCTTCGACTCGTCACTGTCCATTTTTTAGTTCAGTTATAACCTTTTTTAAATTTGTTGTGTCAGAATCTATGTTACAGATGGGGTGCAAGATTGAGTCCATCACAAGTGGCCGAGAAAGTTAAACAATTTTTCACGTGTTATTCTATAAATCGACACAAAATGACCACATTAACACCTTCCTATCATGCCGAGGTATGCTTTTATAATGGATTGAATTTTGCTAGATATAGCTCTTCATGCCCTTAAATATTTCGTCTGCCTGGATTGAATTTTTCTAGCATTGAATTATTTCCTGCTTCATGATTTGCAGGTCTTTTTTGCTTTAAGCATGACAGCTATAGAACTTTCTCAATCCGGATCGTTGGTACCTGATTTAACTAAGGCAAAAAGTGCAGCTGCTTCTATATTTATGTGATTGTATTTGGCTTTCCCTCACTATGTGTTAGAATTGATGTATATACTTGTATTAGGCTAATCTTTGGAACAAGTTGTAGGTTTCACAGTAGAAACAAGTTACATCAGCATTGTGATAATTTTCTGATATATACTTGTATTAATATACTTGGTTCTACATAATTTTTTGATAATGAAAAGAAGAGTTAATTTTCTGATAATTTTGGGTGTAATTTGTTGATTGAGTTGGATAGTCTAATTTGGGGATAAATTGTTAAATGGGAAAACTGCATCTGATTTGTGTGATTATCCAAAAAAAAAAAAACTTCTTAGGTCGGTTTATTATATCCGATTTAAGAAAGTAAGTTCTTAGGTCGGGTATAAATGGTTTCTGTAGGCTAGACTTATTAAGTCGGGTTCTGCCTAACCGACCTAAGAAGTTGTTTCTTAAGTCAGGTCCACAACCGACTTAAGAAGTCAAAACTTCTTATGTCGATAATTCTTAGGTCGGGCTCGGACCCGACTTAAAAAGTCAATTTTAACCGACTTAAGAAGTCTTTTTTAAACTAGTGGGATAAAAAGAGAAGAGACTAATTAAAAGGAATTATGTTTTGGAATAAGAAAAGTATTTGGAGAATCTGAGAATATCATGACGCATTTTTGGAGAGTTGAAACAAAAGAGGCAAAGATGGAGAGCAAGGGACTTGGGAGAATAGATCAATTGAAATTCATGTGGCTGAATTTTCTAAAATTACAAGATAAAGGTGAGAATTTGATTTAATATTACAATTATATATTAAAACTATGAGGTCACTGTGGCGTCGTGATTTCCTAGCATATATATGCATATGGTTTTCATCCATTCATATGTTAGATATACAATTATATATTACAATGTATTGTTACACTAATATAAAAATGAGTATTGTTAGAATGTGTATACCATAACAAACAGTAGTGAATTTGTATATAAATCGTAAGTGACGTCCTTTACACATAAATCGTTAGTGGCGTTTAATTTAAATAATAATAATAGTAATAATCATAGTTTAATATTATTAGTATGATATATTTTTAGAGTTTTTATTAAAGAAGAATTAAAGACAAAAATTTTTATTAGAGTATTTTTAACTTTCTAAATAATAAAAGAAAGACACTCAAATACTATCATATATATATATATATATATATATATATATATATATATATATATATATATATATATATATATATATATATATATATATATATATATATATATATATATATATATATATATATATATATATATATATATATATATATATATATATATATATATATATATATATAGGTGTCGGTGTACAATATATTTTATATTAGGTGTTGGAATGTCCGAATGTCCATGTCCATGTAGTATTTTGGTGTCTGTGTCAAAGTTCATGCTTCATAGTTTTTATTTATTCATCATTTGTCTCATTTTAAATATTAAGCATCCTCTTAATCCTGATGACTATAAACCTATATCTTTTTATAATCTCATAATTTTTACAATATCGGTGTTGGAATATCCATATCCATGTAGTGTTCTGATGTCTGTGTTGGAGTACATGATTAATAGTTTTAATCATACACTATTTTGTCTCATTTTAAATATTAAACATCCTCTTAATCCTCGTGATTATAGACCTATATTAAACAAATCTTATATCCTAAAAGTACGAATATTTTAAAACATTAGAGCAATTCCTACTAAATTATATGTTACCCCTTAGCTGAGTAGAATCACATTAAGGTTTTAAGAGACATTTGTTTGAAGGATCACAATAAGAAGGTACCATAAACTAATCTGCCAAAATTTGCTACCTTGACGGATAAAAATTGCCTAAATATTGTTGCAATAACACATACAACATTGCAATTCCTTACACAACAACGCCTTAAACAAAACACTGATACAAATTACTAAAAATGTTCTCAAGCTTGAACCAAAAACAACCACAATGGTGTAAAGAATAATAAAACTCTAGTAAATATTATGCCCCCAAGTCATCAAAGCCAAAGACTGTTGGAGGAAAATCTTAATGAATAAATAACATTAATTCAAGGAATCAAAATCATACAATTATCATAATATAATATTATGATCCGGAGTTTACTGAGGACATGCATAGAGTGGATAATGGTGTGGCAGCTTAACGTGCCGGAAAGTGTTAGGAGATTCATGTGGTTAGTCATGCATGGGATACTTTTAACCAATTTTAGAAAAAGTATGAAATGTTTAGGGTTTGCTAGCTATAACATTTGTGGCAGCACGTGTGAGTCTCTTCTTCATGCATTGCGTGATTGTAGTGGTGCCAGGAAGGTGTGGGATAGCATAGTGCCTGCTAGGTTCTATCGAGCCGTTTTTAGAAGTGAGATGCAACAATGGTTCACGGCCAATATAAAAAATAACAATTGGAGTAGTGTATGGGTGATGGGTTGCCATGCAATCTAGACGTGGAGGAGCAAGGAAGAGAATGAGGGGGGTTTACTTGAGACCATATGATCCAGGGCCATGGATTTTGAAAAGGAACAAGGAGTATCAAGATGTTATGGGATGGAACAATAGAGTTAATCATAGAGGCACCTATGTTAGATTGATATTATGGATCCCTCCCGTAGAGTAATATGGTTAAGTTAAATACCGATGATGCGAGTAAGGATGAATTCGCTTCTGTTGTGGTGGTTTGATTCAAGATAGTAATGGTAATTGGATTAGCGGATTTGTTAAGTCTTTGGGATATTTTAGTGTGGTGATGGCGGAGTTTTGGGGAATTATTAGAAGGATTCAAAAATTGTTGGATAAACTTGATGTGGTGAGTGTGAATTAAGGGTGACAATTGGATTTATTATGACAAAATTCATCTATACATTCATTAAAAAATTCATCAAATTCATCCAGCACATAAAAAGTAAGTTAATATATTGGATTAAATCTATCCATTTATATGCATGAATTAATTCAATTCATCTAACATATTTTAAGGATCCAATTGATTATTTTTATTTCCCTTATATTTAAAAAAAAAACATAATTAAAAATGGATTTTTTAAAGAAAAAAACTGATTTTTTCCAACAAAAAAACAGATTTTATTCCGAAAAAAAAAAAACAAATTTTTTTCCAAAAAAAAAACTATTTTTAAAGATTAAAATATCAATTTTTTGGAAAATACAAAAAAGTCGAATTTTTCCAAAAAGAACCGACTTTTTTTTCGAAAAAAACCGATTTATTTCAAAAATTAAAATATCAATCTTTTAGAAAATACAAAAATTCGAATACTCCCCAAAAACCATTTTTTTCCGAAAAAATAAACGATTTTTTTCGAAAAAAGAACCGATTTTTTTTCAAAAATTAAAAAATTGATTTTTTAAAAAACACAAAAAGTCGATTTTTCTTGAAAAAAAATTGATTTTATTCAAAAATACAAAAAATTGATTTTTCATCTCGAAAATACAAAAAAAAAATTCAAAAGAAAATAATAGATTTTTTTAAAAAAAAATAATAATAATACGTTTGTTTTTTCAAAATTAAAAAAAAAGTTGGACGGATGGATATCCATCCATTACAAGTATGTTAATGGATGGATTTGATGAATTTTATTCTTAACGGATAAATTGGATTGGATAACTTTAAGAAATTTCTAGTGGATTGTTAATAGATTAATGAATTGTTTTGATCTATCCATTAACAATCCAATCCATATCCATCTAATCCATCTACTTTGCCATCTCTAATATGGAACATGCGTTTTAGGAATCTAATAGGTGCGCAGATGCTTTAGCCTTGCGTGATGAATGAGGGGATGATCACCTTCGATTCAATGCCAAGTGCATTAGCTAGTTTGGTAGATGATGACACTAAAGGTATAACCACTCCTAGGTGGTTGCTTTGTAGTTTCTTTTTTTCTGTTGGGCTTCAACCCTCTTTAGTATAAAAAAATATTATTGATGAGTTTTCCTTATTTGTAATATGACGATTAATCTATTATATATAGTGGAATATTTCTAAAATTAATTATGGTGTTAGAGCAAGGGAATTCAAAAACCATCAATGTTAATGAAGCCAAACTCTCAATTACATCTTTTCACCAATGCAGTAGTCTTGTTTCAATCAAATTATCCACCACAAAATTTCTATTGTCGAAATCTCAAATCCTGCCATTTATTAGAAGCCTCAACCTTAAACATCATATCACAAGTTTAGAAAAACCTGCAGATAAAATCACTGATTTTACAGGAAAGAAAACAATGTGGCAAAAGAGCAAAGAGTGATGAATGGTGGACTACTTACTTTATGACTTCTTAGACCATCTCCAGCGGTGGTTTTTCATGCTTGTTCAACCGCCTGACAAATTTTTTTTAATAAAACATTCACTTGAATGCATCCAGGGTGGCAGTACGTTGCAGTGTGAAGCACCAATTTGATGCCTGAAGCAACAGTAAGGATCTTACAAAATACATATATTTATGGTTTGTTTGTCATTAAAATTTTTTAATATAAATAAAATATTAATATATGAGATAAAATTGTGAGACTTAATATGAGTTTTTTAGAATTACACTATTGGAATGAAAAATTGAATGAGTTGTTTCAAACTGACGTGGTTTAATAGATCCTAAAAAAAACTAAAAAATGGATTGTACCATTAAAAAATGTTACATGTAAAAAGATTTTCGTTGAAGTTCGCGATGCTGGAAAACGTTGCATTGTAATGCAATAGTAGTTTTTAATAAAAAAATGACAACTAGCCGTTCGACAACGTCATTTTTTAAAAAATAATTTATTTGCTTATATGGCCAAATGAAAAATTTTATACTTAAATTTTCTCTTAAGAATTTTATTTCTCTTTCAAAATTTTATCATTTCACTTATAATATTTTAAATTTTCCTCTCACAAGTTTATCTTATTAGCCTTCAATTAACCATATATTTTACCTAATTTTTCATCTTCTTACTTCAAATTATTATTCTTAAGGCCAAACCGAACCTAATCGATGTAATTTTCAACAATCTATGTTCTATCTCATGCAATTATCAAAATTCTAATCCTCAAAATTCTCAATTTCTCTCACCGCCAACAAACTCTACTGTAATTTTTAAACCATCAAACAACCAATATATGTATTTTAGACCTCAAATAAATACTAATGGGGTGATTTTTTTCTCGTCATGAACCCGAAACACCGATTGGATTGATGTTCGAATATTAAGTTTCATAATTTTCAACTCAAGTTGGTATTAAAAATATTACAATTGAAAAATAACAAAGGTGTTTCGGTAAAAGAAAATCTCAAGAGGTATTCACAAGGGAAGGGGATACATTTCTTATGCAATCATGACTCAATATTTTAAAGGGTTCAATTGTGGGAGTTGATAAAAAGGTCGACGTTTTTTGGTTAAGAATCACTAATAGTTATAACCAATACCGTGGGCAGTCGCGATAAAAGCTACAAGGCCAATTTAAATGTCGATGGCATCGAATAAATGGTCTTGTTCAAAAATTTGTTGGGTATTACGAACAAGTTGTTCGTGGAAAAAAGTGGTACATTAGAAAAAGATATTTTGGTTAATGCACATGCTTTTTTTTCAAGATGAATGTGCAACATTCAATCTCGCGTATGCATGGAGATTGTTAAAAGATGAACCTAAATGGATAGGAGTATTGACTAAAAATTCTTTAAAAAGAACAAAGAATCCTGCTAGTGGAGCACACTCATCAAGTTATGAGTATAACTTATCATCACTAATGAAGCGTTCAATGGGACCACAAGCAGCAAAAACAAAGGGTAAGGCAAAGAAAAGTTCAAATGCATCTGAATCGTCTTCTGATGTTGTGCAAGATACCTGGAATAGAAGAGTAGCAGCAATGAAGAAAAATTTATGGACAACATTGATGAAGAATGACTAATGTCAATGCTCTAAAAGGAACTAAATCAGGGAGTTCCTCTAGGCGAAATAGAAGAACAATGATAGACCAAAGTCATGAAGAAGGGCACAATCGATTATTCAATGACTACTTCTCAAAAAATCCAGTATACATAGATGTTCAATTCCAAAGAAGATTCAGAATGCATAGACACGTCTTTCTTCGAATTTTAGACGACGCCCTTTGAAATCATGATGAATATTTCCAAATGAGGCCGATACTACTAGTAAAATTAGTCTTTCATCATTGCAGAAATGCATATCTGTTATTTGTATGTTGGCATATGGGTCTCTCGCTGACATTGTAGACAAATATGTTTGAATTGATGAAAGCACTTCAGTTGAGTGCTTATAAAATTTTTTTAGAGGTATGAATGTTGTATTTGGGGCCGAATATCTAATAAAGCCTAAAAAACTGATGATGAACATCTTTACAAATGGGAGAATCACATGGCTTTCCATGTATGTTGCGTTCCATTGGTCGTATGCATTGGGAATGGAAATTTTGTCATGTTGCATAGAATGGACAATTTTGTCAAGATGGTCATGGAAAGACCACAATCATGCTTGAAGAAGTGACATCAAAAGACTTATGGATTTGACATGCTTTTTTTTGTACCGCGGGTTCAAACAATGACATTAATTTCCTAAACCAATTCAATGTGTTTAACGAAATTTTGGAAGGGAATACTTCTAATGTGCAATATACAATCAATGAGACACTATATAATACAGGATATTATTTAGAGGATGGTATATATCCTGAGTGGACTACATTTTTCAAGACCATTACAATGTTGCGGGGAGAAAAGAGAAAATTATATGCCCAACATCAAGAATCGGCTAGAAAGGATGTGGAACAGGCATTTGGAGTGCTTCAATCTCAATTTGCAATTATACATGGTCTAACGCATGCATGACACATGGAAACCCTCAAACATACCATATATGCTTGCATCATATTGCAGAACATAATTGTTGAAGACGAACGACACACATATGAAGGTGATTTTGGTTACTCTTATGATAATGTAGATAACAATAACTCAACAACTGAAACATTAAACAATCTACATCCCAATCTTTCAACAAGACTACAAAGAAGAGCAAGTCTACATGAAAAACAAGTTCATCACCAACTTCAAGGAAATCTAGTCAAGTATATTAGGAACATTTTAGACACGAAGATGACGAAGTTTTAATTTGACTAATATGCCATAATATCCCTTGTGTTAAAACGTTTGTGGATCCCTTTATATTCTACTACCATTATCTTTGGGTCATGCTACTTTCATAAATCTTTATGTCCTTATTTCATGGTATAGCAATAGAATTTGTAAATTATATTTTATTTGTAATTTCTATTGTTGTTTTTTATTTGCTTGAATAAAAAACATGAAATTGGAAAATTTCTTACTTTCTATGCTTATATGAGACCTAAATTGTTGGGAGAACTAAAACCCTCTGTTGTAACGCCACAAATATCTATGCATATCAATCCTTTTCCACACCTGCCATGGTCTCGTCTTCACCACCACAATCTTTATGGTCACAAATCCCTCTCAATCTTACATCCCCAATCTATTTTATTTTTTTTATAAACTTTCTTCTTCTTCATCTTGAAATCACTTTTGAAGAAATGGTTCCCCCTGTTCATTTGATGGTGGAGGGTTTTAACGATAAAAGTTGAAGAAAACGGAACCAGAGGAAGACTAAGTGAAAAGGAGTTGGGAGTTGAAAAGATTGCACGTGATTAACATGAGTGATTTTATGACCTTTATTTTAATTAAAAGGCCAATAATTATTCCTTTCACTCTCACATAACACACATTTTTCTCATTAGATATGTCCCGTGTGTGTGTGTATATATATATATATATATATATATATATATATATATATATATATATATATATATATATATATATATATATATATATATATATATATATATATATATATATATATATATATATATATATATATATATATATATATATATATATATATATATATATATATATATATATATATATATATATATATATATATATATATATATATATATATATATATAATACCAGATTTTTAAAAATCCAAAAATTAACAGTTTTATTTGCATTTTAAAAAAATGTGTAACCAAAATGCATTTTTATCGATATTTTTAAAATTGTTGATATGCATGTATGCATTTTATCAGACATTTCAAAAACCTGATAAAATGCATGTTAGTTTTCGTATTTTTCAAAAATACTGGTATAAATGCATGTGAAATATAAGATTTTATCGAACATATTTTAAAATATCGGTAAAAATACATGTTTTTTCTAAAAATCTGGTACGAGTTCAAAATTACCGATAAAAATGTATAAATTTAAAAAAACTTACAAATATCCGATAAATGATTACAAAAATATGGTATATATTATAGGTTTTTCAAAATCTTCAAAATGTGACCTAAATAGTAGAAGTTGTGTTTTTTTAGATAATTTCTTATGGCACCCTAGATGTTTCTAATGCACCATGTGAATTCCCGCAAATGTCCCATGATTCAAGAAATGCATCTCTGGACGCACCCAACACACATTGAACAAAGGTCATTCTGAGTTACACATTTTTTTTGTTTTAATTTATTCTGGAGATGAATCTCCGGATTAATTTCTTAGTTACATCTCCGGAGGCACACCAGTATCATATATAATAGAAAAGAAATTTTTCAAAATGAATTTGACATTCATAACATTGAATGAGCATTAAATGATGATTTCAACATAAAATTCAACATTACATTTCAATATCCCGGTGGACGCTTACGCGTCTTCAGAATATCTTCGAACGATCTATGTAGCATCGCTTCCAACTAAAGCGGAACTTTATCTTCGAAACCGAAATACGTGTTCCACATAGCCCTAACATCCGCTTGTGTCTTGAGCTCAAACTTGTTGAACTCAATCTTCTTTCCGTTGTCAATCGACAGTGAATGGTACTCAAGCTTCAAAATCTTTTGATTGCCACTATAAGGTATGAAATGGTGGATTTTGTCTTTGACATCTTCGAGGGAGGTGAAGTCGGTGACTTGAACTTTCGGTCGGGTGTAGATTCAGAGAAGGATACATTTGTGACATATCAATAGATGTTTATTTGTGACATTTGATACATTTTAAGTTTGTGTAAAATATAACATTAGAGCACCTCAATTTATAGAAGGCATAAATCAATTTGGACCACTCATTAACTGTCATATTGATTTCGAAGATATATCTCTGAAACCACACCTTATTATCTTATTCCGAAGATGTATCTCTGGAACTTGTCCTGAACCAGTTTCAAAACAGAACACAATATAACCTATTTTTTCCTTGAGAAAAACACAAATGTTGTCTTGTGGGAGATCAAAAATACATACAATTATTATTCCGGTTAAACAAGAAATTTAAACGAATCAAAACATACATCACCGGCTAAATCTATAAGTGACACTTCTTTGGACTTTTGTGCATTTTATTCTTTTTCAATGTTGTTCAATCTCTCGAATTCTTGCATCCTTTTCATAAAATGATCCGACCATCATTCCAAAGATGCATCTCTGAAATAAAAATACCCAACATATGGGAAGCCTCTTAGAATGACCTTACTTGAGTGTGCAAAAGGTGCGTCCAGAGACACATCTCCAAAAATGAGAGGCATTTGTGAAAATTCACATGGTGTAGTAAAAGGATCTAGGGTGCATTAAGAAATTCTTTTTTTAATGGAAGAGTATTAAATACTAGTAAAAAATCTCAATCCTTGCAACACATGGACCAACCATTCTAAATATGGGAGGATTTAACCTAACATCCCCCCGACCACTTAGACCTAGAACCCCTAAATTATGATGAAATTATCTTGTTAGCCTTCTAAAAATTTTGGAAATTATGAAATTTGCAGTGGTATACCAGAATTTTCAAAAAATTACTGTAGTGTAACATTTATGTGAAACATGTACCAGAAATTTTGAAATTTCTGGTAGCCAATACCAGAAATTTAAAAATTTCCTGTGAAATGATATCAAAAATGATGAAATGTACGTAAACTGGCCAAATTTTCGGTATACCAAAAATTTCAAAAATTCGAAATTTCTGATATGCAACCAGGATTTCAAAATAATAAATAGTTTTAATATTTTTGACACATCAACATGCATAAATGGTTTCACATATAATGGATACATATTGTCCACAAGATTACATAAAAACTTAGGATGAATTCCTAACTTCATCCTCCCAGTGCCTAATCTGATCTACATATGTTGATTCACATGCTTTTGCATCTTTAGTACAATTTTGTCTCCAACGGTCAATGACGGGAGACAATGGACTATCGGGTTTTAATTTTACTTGAACCCAATGATTCTCATTGACAAAACCAACAACAATGATTTTATGTCTGCTCGTACACATAGGTGGAGCTATGGTAAGAAGGAAAAAGGTAATGTTAAGTTTCTGTGACAGGGAGACAAATACGACGTTGTACTTACATGCAATAGGGTAATCCATATCAGAACTCGACATCCATTTTTCTCGACCATGCACACCCAAGTGTTCTAATTTTAAGGAATTCATAACTTCAGAGACCGTGTCATAGAACAAATTAGAAAACAATTTTGGGTGTTTATGAACTTGAGTATTTAAATTCGTCTGGACCAACGACCATGACTCTTCGCCCCATCTAAGTGAAGTTGTAATAACCTAAAGCCACAATTTCCATCGTCACATCAACAATGTCATCAATGTATGGATGCAAGAAACCAGGAAATTAAGATAAGTAAATATGCCTCGAAGATGTAGTGGGCGATTGACTTTGGCCCAACATACTTGAAGGTTTACTTCCTATTGGTTTTGTGCATGATCTCTTTGTAGTCTAACTCCCCTACGATCCCTCACCATACTCCCACTATGAGAGATCACAATGCACATCACTCTCTTCACCCTTTTTGCTATTCTCAACTCCCCTATTTGGCTTGTACTTCACTGGCGGTGGACACATAGAACTTGTGGATGAATGTGTTAGTTTCTGAACCTTTTTCTTCAACACCCTCTAGCCTACACTATCCAAAGAATTTAAATATGTCTTCAACTCTTCACACTCTGCTTCTAAATCCAGCTTTGTTCCACTATCATCATGAACGCTACCATACTCTTGAATGTGTAATTTCTTCCAAAAAAAACATGAATTGATTCTAAAGGAACAAACAAGCCTTGTATTTGGAAACCAGCAAGTTGACACGCACAATAATTAAACCATAATGAGCCAACATGATAAATTATGCTTAGTAATAATATCGAAAAGAAGTCGGTGTACCTGTTCGTTATTGTGTTCCCTAAATGAGTGACTATGTTAGTCCAAGCAGCCACAAACCTTTCTTTATAAGGTTTCAATCATGTTTCAATCACATACTTAACAAACAAAGGAATATCAGCACAAACAGTCTCAAAGTGCTTCAACTGTGTGAGATACCCAGTTTCACTATTAGCATACATGATGTCGTGCCATAGATCCATGACATGTTCATGTATTTCTGATTTAACATGCTACTTACATTTTATGCTAAAGTTTTTTCGCAATATGGAACAAACATAAAAGATGTGTTGAATTTGAAAACGCAACTTCAATTTCATTCATCAAGGCAAGTTCTCGGTCCGTCACCACAACATTCAGTAGCAATTTCTCGAAAGAGAATGACTTTTTGAGCTTCTCTAGTGCCCATGTGAATTTCTCCTCCCTTTCATGTTCCAAATAGGCAAACCATACCGAAAACGTCAACTTTGTTGATGTGACGCCAACAATCACAAGCAGTGGTAACTGATACTTGTATGTTCACGATTCAAATAATCACAAATATAATAAATCAAAGTATGTCAAAATGATATCAAGGTATGATCAAGATGCACATTACCTATTTTTCTTGTATGTACAATCAACAATCAACACCAAGTGAAACATATTCAACAAATTCACTGAATCAGGATGTGTCCTAAAAGATATCAACAACAACATTTGAGTCTTCCCTATTTATTGTCTAGCACATATATTTTTCTCTATGAATAAGAGTCAATAACATTTGCATTTATGTCATTGTACCTCTCTTGCTTGCATTGTATGTAGCTCTAGCTTTATACACTTGGATAAAAATTATAAGGTTTTCTAGATCTTTGTCTTTCAAGGCAGAAACTACGTACCGTGGAGCCATATTGTACTTTCTCATGTCATTCACAAACTATCTCTCATGATCTTTTGGATGACCCAATATATCATAGTCATCTAAATCCTCAGATAGGTTATGATTGTGAAACTCACACCTAACCGTCACCTTCCAACTAATACCACTCGACGAAGATCTCATCCTAAAGGGACATCTCACTTTCATACTATAAATCCCCTCTGAAGATTTACTGCTTTCAGATGTATTTTTCATTTTATAATTTCCTCCTCTCTCATAATCCATAATCAATTTATCTTTTCTACCTCGCTGGCCATTTGTAATTTATGAATGAACAGTCACAACTATAATACCATGTTGCTTGCCAATATGTTGTGCCCAGACTAATACTTCAGCTCGGCTCTCAAATATCTGTCGTTTACATTACATAAAAAGTATATTATCAATATCATATAAGGCCACAAAAATATTAAATTTAAATTTGTTACATAGAAAACATATTTTATATGTGGTGAAGAACCGCGTACAATCGCTACACGAATCCGTAGATAACCATGTCGGCTCCGGACCGCACAAAAAAAATATTTTTTTTTCTAATTACTAATCTGTTACAGAAAATTTCAGTTACAGGCAAAATTTTCAAAAGTTTTTGTTGGTTACCAGAAATTTTGACAATTTCCGATATTGTAACGAAATGTTTGTGTAAATTACCAGAAATTTTCAAATATGTATAAAATAACGTATTGGAAATTTCAAACGTACTGTCGAAAATTTCAAATTCTAAAGTAGAAAAAAGTGAAAATTTTTAAAAAAATAATAAAACTTTTAGATAAATATTAGCAAAAGTATTTTTGAAAATACTAAAAGTTTGAAGGGTACCGGATATAAAATAGGGAGTGGCAGCTTAAATTCTGATTTTGAAGCTAAACTTGGGCCACTAATTGGACCTTGCATGAATAAAGCCCCTCTTTATTTTAGACTTTTATTTAACTACTAAAATATTATTACAATGATAACTTTAATCTTTTTTAACTATATAAAGTATTTTAGAAAAGTAAAATATTAATTATTATATACTTTTTATCAATCGATTCATCTAACATATTATTCAAGCATGCACCGAATTCATTTGGATTGAATATGATGAAGTGTATTGAGAAAAATTAAATTCTTACAATGAAAAAAATATAAGATCTAATGAAATCTCGAATTCATCAGCTAAGACCAGAATTCAAGACCAACAAGAAATAAAATCGATTGAATTTGGAATATTTTCTTTGTGTTCCAGCTATAACTAATTCACCCCTTTCTAATGGAGATCCGATTTCTAAAAGAGATCATACATACAAAATTCTTCAAGAATTTCCTGAGGAAACAATCCTTTCATTATGATTATTTGTGGTAAGGTAGAACCAACTGATATCTATGATGTTGAGGCACTTTTATATTTTTAAGAAGCTTAATTAAATTTTGTCTAGAACTTGCAACTCCTGGTGCAATTGCTAATGTTGCTTAAGTTGTGTTTTGCACAAACTCTAATAGGAATGGTAATTCATATGGCTCTCATCATTATTCTTGTGATATAACACGTTCTACTTATGTTAGAGGGCATGGAAAACAAGTGTACATTACATGTAATCGACCAACATGTCAATTATGAAACATGTATGGCCATTCAGTGGTAGATGTAATACTACTACATCTAGTCAATCTTATGATACAAGATCAGTCACTAATAATTTTTCCATTTGGCATTCTAGGTTTGGTCATGCTAGTTCTAGAGCCATACATAACATACTTTAGTTGTGTAATATCCAATTAAGAAATAAAAGCTCTATTGACTTTTGTAATTCTTGTTGTCTTGGTAAGTCACATAAGTTACATGCTCTATTAGCCATTACCTAATATACCAATTTATTTGAGTTATTTCACCTAAACTTATAGGGACCATTGACACCATAAACCTTGAAAATTATTTAAAAAAAATTATTCGAATATTTAAGATGTCATCAATGACCACCATCAAAAATTCATAAAACAACATGTGACAACACGCAGCGGAAAATCATTTCATAACAACTTTATTTTAAATCCCATAAATAAAATATTAAACTTTAAAACACCAAATTCAACATTTACTCAAAAACATTGAAACTAATTAGGCAAATGGGGGTAATTGAACATATGATGAAATGCAAATTAAGGCCTAGCGTATGGTTACCATATGGAGGCTTGATCAAGAAAATTATGTTTCATGTAGTATTTAGTTTAGCAAGGGAACAATCCAACTTAACCTACACGATGATTGGATGAAACACTCTAAAGTAAATACTGTTGGAAATTCACCTCACACCCTATGAAGAATTCCCTTCAATCTTGATCTCAAGATTGATGAACAAACCCACAATATGATAATGATGGTAATAACAAGTAATTATCAAGAACAACAAAAGAGAAGAAGAATAACAAACAAGAAAGAGAAGAATGAGAGAAGAAGTATTTGGAGAGAATGTGTTACCCACAACTGTGGGATTTCTTATTGAACTTTCACTTGCTAACTGCAACTGTGAAATCTGTTCTGTTGTGATGTAGAATACAAAGCAAGACACCCCATTTATAGTTTTAGGTTTACACTAGCCCAAAACATAAAAGGCCCAAAATATTCTAAATCAAATCTAATAATATGATATCAAATCTAATCATATGAAATCAAATTAATCATATGATATCAAATCTATGATATCAAATCTAATCTAATCATATGATATCTAATCATATCAAATCAAATCTGTTTACACAATGGATTATATTTAACACACCACCTAATTCATTGTGTCTAAACTGTCTACATTCATTATGGTCCACTTCACGTCCATCTGACATGTGTGCCAGTTGTTTATATTTGCTAGACCAACAACCAACCTGATTGTTTCGATTCTAGCAACAGGTGCGAATACTTCATCGAAGTCGATTCCTTCCTTCTGAAGAAATCCTTTCGCCACAAGTCTCGCTTTGTGTCGAGTTACTTCTCCTTTAGGATTTACCTTCACCTTGTAAACCCATTTCACATCAATTGCCTTCTTGCCTTGCGGCAATTCAACAAGTGACCAGGTATCATTGACTTTGATGGACTCTAACTCTTCAATCATTGCTTTCACCCACTTCGAATCTTTCAATGCCTCAGCTGCATTGACTGGTTCGACATCTGCGTAGAAAGCATAACGTACCAGCTCACCCTCTTCATCGACTACATCATCTTATGTGATTACACATTCTTGCAACCTTGCAGGCATGTGTCTAGTTCGTCGAGGTCTGCTTGAACCTGCTTCATCTGCAACTGGTTCCTGTCGAACTTCTATTTCAACTTCAGTGGCTGCAGTTGCTAAACACTTGTGCTCTATCACATTGAGTCCAATCTTGAAGGTCCTATTCTGAGACATTGGAGCCTTCAAGATTAGTCTACCACCTGCGTCGAGGACTCTCATCATCTTGTCTTCGACAACTACCTTGTAGTTCTTTTCGACAAGCTGCCCTATACTGAGCAAATTACTCTTCATGCGTGGTATGTACAACACATTGGAAATTGTTGACCTTTTGCCATCTTTCCTCATAATCAGAACATCACCAACACCTTCAGCTGCTAGAGTGTTGTCATTTGCAAACTTCACCGTATTCTTCGACGAGGGCTTCATGTTCACAAACCAATCTTTCCTTCCAGTCATGTGTGATGAGCATCCTGAGTCCAAGTACCACTGATCTTGGAATCTTTCTTCATATTTTGTTGTAACCATTAGCAACGTTTCTTCTTCTTCATGTTTCGCCAGCTTTGCATCAGTTTCTTGATTTCTCTTCCTTTCTGGATAATCACTAGCATAATGACCATACTTCTGGCAATTGAAACATTGAATGTGGCTTTTGTCTGTCTTTCGACCACCACCTCTTCCTGCAGCACCACTTCTTTGGTTGCCTTGGTTCCAAGGTTTCTTTTGATTCAACTGGTTTCCTCCTTTGTTGTCATTCCAGCTACCTTTGCTTTTTCTCTCCTTTTCCGTCTGTGCCTGCAAAGCCATATCTTTCGACTTTCCTGCAGCTCTCTCAGCCATCCTCTGTTCATGAGACTCAAGAGTCCCTTGAAGCTCTTCCTTCGTCAACACTGACAGATCTTTCGACTCTTTTATGGTAACTACCACATGGTCGAACTTTGGAGCCAACGATCTCAAAATCTTTGAGACAACTGCTTTCGTCGTCAGCGCTTCTCCACATACTTTGATTTGATTCACCAACTTTGTAACTCTGGTGAAGAAATCTGTAATGCTTTCGTTGTCTTCCATCTGAAGCAACTCATAGGTTCTCTTGTGAGTTTGTAACCTCACCTCTTTCACCTTCTCTGCACCTCCAAACGACTTTTCAAGAATCTCCCATGCTTCTTTTACTGAATCAACATCACTAACCTTTTCAAAGTTATCAGGATCAACACACTGATGAATTATAAAGAGTGGTTTATAATCTTTCTTCTTCAAATCTTTGTGCGCAGCCTTTTCCGCCTCCGTTGCATTCTCCACAAGCGGTGTCATTCCGTCCTTCACAAGATCCCAAAGATCTTGATAACAGAAAATCACTTTAACCTTCCTGCACCAATTCTCATAATTGTCTTTCTTGAGAATTGGCAGGGTCGCCGGAAAATTGTCGTTCGGATAGTTCATCGCCATCACTATCTTCCTTCCTTGAATCTCTTAACCAGGCTCTGATACCACTGTTGGACTTTCAACTAGGGAGCATTGATCATAGTGGGACTTTTTTCTAGAGCAACCTTTGTGAGAGACACACCACATACTCACCCAAAACCTTAAGGTGATAGGTGTATGGGTTCTCTCACTTATAAATGCTCAAGTCACCACATTTCTATCCAATGTGGGACTATTATCCACACTACTCACACTTGTTAATATTGAGTCTATCCACAATGCTCTCCCTTAAGCAGAAACTTCAACTGTGCAACTGCACCCTTGTATCGCCGTTGACACTCTTCAACGAGACACTCAACCCACGACCCGTGGGGATACTTTCGATACAAGTAAGTCGTTCCCTTTATTCGAACCAGGCTCTGATACCAGATGTTGGAAATTCACCTCACACCCTATGAAGAATTCCCTTCAATCTTGATCTCAAGATTGATGAACAAACCCACAATATGATAATGATGGTAATAACAAGTAATTATCAAGAACAACAAAAGAGAAGAAGAATAACAAACAAGAAAGAGAAGAATGAGAGAAGAAGTATTTAGAGAGAATGTGTTACCCACAACTGTGAGATTTCTTATTGAACTTTCACTTGCTAACTGCAACTGTGAAATCTGTTCTATTGTGATGTAGAATACAAAGCAAGGCACCCCATTTACAGTTTTAGGTTTACACTAGCCCAAAACATAAAAGGCCCAAAATATTCTAAATCAAATCTAATCATATGATATCAAATCTAATCATATGAAATCAAATTAATCATATGATATCAAATCTAATCTAATCATATGATATCTAATCATATCAAATCAAATATGTTTACACAATGAATTATATTTAACAAATACGAATTAGAGACAACTATGGGATCTTAAAACATGAAAACACAAACTTGAAAGTTTTTTACTTTGAGATTCCTCACATATCTTCAGCAAAATCTCTGCTGATCTTCATCCTTACAAGCACTTAAGGCAACAATGGGTTACTTCAAAACAACACAAGAACTATTCATTGAATTTTCAAGTAAGTTAGTTTCCTGACTAATCAGGTGGTTAACAATGAAGCAAAAATTCTACTTGGACTGCTTTATTGATGATGATGGCAACAATGAGTTGTTGTCTTTTTTGGGTCTATTTCCTTGCTTTTGTGTGGTATATATTTATGTTTGTCACAAAAGAAAACTCTTGTAGACAGAAGTAGGACAAGTGGTTTAGGCTGAACTAAGATAAATCTCAGCTGTAACTTTTCTATTCATTTCTATTTAATTTATATATTTTTATTTAGCTTCTTATTTATATAACTTCTCTTTTCTATTAATTTGTTGTTTCATCTTTGTTTATATCTGTCTTCTAACATAAATTATTTTTTTGGGTTGATCATATACAATAGCTCGAGTTGTTATGAAGGTTGTTTATGTTAAATATAATTCATTGTGTAAACAGATTTGATTTGATATGATTACATATCATATGATTAGATTAGATTTGATATCATATGATTAGATTTGATATCATATGATTAATTTGATATGATATGATTAGATATCATATGATTAGATTTGATTTAGAATATTTTGAGCCTTTTATGTTTTGGGCTAGTGTAAACCTAAAACTGTAAATGGGGTGCCTTGCTTTGTATTCTACATCACAACAGAACAGATTTCACAGTTGCAGTTAGCAAGTGAAAGTTCAATAAGAAATCCCACAGTTGTGGGTAACACATTCTCTCCAAATACTTCTTCTCTCATTCTTCTCTTTCTTGTTTGTTATTCTTCTTCTCTTTTGTTGTTCTTGATAATTACTTGTTATTACCATCATTATCATATTGTGGGTTTGTTCATCAATCTTGAGATCAAGATTGAAGGGAATTCTTCATAGGGTGTGAGGTGAATTTCCAACATCTGGTATCTAGAGCCCCGGTTAAGAGATTCAAGGAAGGAAGATAGTGATGGCGATGAACTATCCGAACGGCAATTTTCCGGCGACCCTGCCAATTCTCAAGAAAGACAATTATGAGAATTGGTGCAAGCAGGTTAAAGTGATTTTTTGTTATCAAGATCTTTGGGATCTTGTGAAGGACGGAGTGACACCGCTTGTGGAGAATGCAACGGAGGTGGAAAAGGCTGCGCACAAAGAATTGAAGAAGAAGGATTATAAAGCACTCTTTATAATCCACCAGTGTGTTGATCTTGATAACTTTGAAAAGGTTAGTGATGTTGATTCAGTAAAAGAAGCATGGGAGATTCTTGAAAAGTCGTTTGGAGGTGCAGAGAAGGTGAAAGAGGTGAGGTTACAAACTCACAAGAGAACCTATGAGTTGCTTCAGATGGAAGACAACGAAAGCATTACAGATTTCTTCACCAGAGTTACAAAGTTGGTGAATCAAATCAAAGTATGTGGAGAAGCGCTGACGACGAAAGCAGTTGTCTCAAAGATTTTGAGATCGTTGGCTCCAAAGTTCGACCACGTGGTAGTTGCCATAGAAGAGTCGAAAGATCTGTCAGTGTTGACGAAGGAAGAGCTTCAAGGGACTCTTGAGTCTCATGAACAGAGGATGGCTGAGAGAGCTGCAGGAAAGTCGAAAGATATGGCTTTGCAGGCACAGACAGAAAAGGAGAGAAAAGGCAAAGGTAGCTGGAATGGCAACAAAGGAGGAAACCAGTCGAATCAAAAGAAACCTTGGAACCAAGGCAACCAAAGAGGTGGTGCTGCAGGAAGAGGTGGTGGTCGAAAGACAGAAAAAAGCCACATTCAATGTTTCAATTGCCAGAAGTATGGTCATTATGCTAGTGATTGTCCAGAAAGGAAGAGAAATCAAGAGACTGATGCAAAGCTGGCGAAACATGAAGAAGAAGAAACGTTGCTAATGGTTACAACAAAAGATGAAGAAAGATTCCAAGATCAGTGGTACTTGGACTCAGGATGCTCATCAGACATGACTGGAAGGAAAGATTGGTTTGTCAACATGAAGCCCTCGTCGAAGAACACAGTGAAGTTTGCAAATGACAACACTCTAGCAGCTGAAGGTGTTGGTGATGTTCTGATTATGAGGAAAGATGGCAAAAGGTTAACAATTTCCAATGTGTTGTACATACCAGGCATGAAGAGTAACTTGCTCAGTATATGGCAGCTTGTCGAAAAGAACTACAAGGTAGTTAACGAAGACAAGATGATGAGAGTTCTCGACGCAGGTGGTAGATTAATCTTGAAGGCTCCAATGTCTCATAATAGGACCTTCAAGATTGGACTCAATGTGATGGAGCATAAGTGTCTAGTAACTGCAGCCAGCAGAGATGAGTGGTTATGGAATTTTCGACTAGGTCATCTCAACTTTAATGACATCAGAGAACTGAAGAAAATAAATATGGTTTCAGGATTACCAGAAATCGACATTCCAAGTGAAGTCTGTGAGGAGTGTGTTCAGTCGAAACAACACAAGAATAGCTTCAGCAAGGATGCAGGAAGGAAGTCGAAGGCAATACTTGAAGTCATATACTCTGATGTATATGGTCCAATCCAGGTGGATTTGATTGGTGACAATAGATACTTTGTCACGTTTATAGATGATTATAGTCGAAAGTTGTGGACTTACCTCATCAAGAAGAAAAGTGATGTGATTGAGGTATTTTCCAGATTCAAGTCCATGGTCGAAAGACAGATTGGTCGAAAGCTGAAAATTCTGAGGATTGATGGTGGTGGAGAGTATGTGTCGAAAGAGTTCGATACACTATGTGTAAAAGAAGGGATTGTACATGAGGTGGTGCCACCCTACACTCCACAGCAAAATGGGATTGCATAATGCAAGAACATAACCATTATGAATATGGTGAGAAGTATGTTGAATGGAAAGCATCTACCCAAAGAATTATGGGGAGAAGCAGTTTCGACATCAACATATATATTGAACAGATGTCTGACGAAGAAGCTTGAAGGAATCACACCAGAAGAATGTTGGTCTGGTGTCAAGCCTAGTCTCAGTCACTTAAAGGTGTTTGGATCTATAGCACATAGACATGTGTCAGATCAGTTGAGAAGAAAGCTTGATGATAAGTCGAATCAGATGATCTTGATAGGATATCATTCGATAGGAGGTTACAAGCTGTTCGACCCAGTGAATAAGCAAGTAGTGATCAACAGGGACGTGATCATAGATGAGCTTAAAGAATGGGATTGGACCGAGAATGCCAAGAAGGATTCAGTAAGAATATCTTGTGAAGAACCAGCCACTGAAGTTGAAATAGAAGTTCGACAGGAACCAGTTGCAGATGAAGCAGGTTCAAGCAGACTTCGACGAACAAGACACATGCCTGCAAAGTTGCAAGAATGTGTAATCACATCAGATGATGTAGCTGATGAAGAGGGTGAGCTGATACATTATGCTTTCTACGAAGATGTCGAACCAGTCAATGCAGCCGAGGCATTGAAAGATTCGAAGTGGGTGAAAGCAATGATTGAAGAGTTAGAGTCCATCGAAGTCAATGATACCTGGTCACTTGTCGAATTTCCGCAAGGCAAGAAGGCAATTGATGTGAGGTGGGTTTACAAGGTGAAGGTAAATCCTAAAGGAGAAGTAACTCGACACAAAGCGAGACTTGTGGCGAAAGGATTTCTTCAGAAGGAAGGAATCGACTTTGATGAAGTATTCGCACCTGTTGCTAGAATCGAAACAATCATGTTGGTTGTTGGTCTAGCAAATATGAACAACCGACACACATGTCAGATGGACGTGAAGTGGGCCATAATGAATGTAGACAATTTAGACACAATGAATTAGGTGGTGTGTTAAATATAATTCATTGTGTAAACAGATTTGATTTGATATGATTAGATATCATATGATTAGATTAGATTTGATATCATATGATTAGATTTGATATCATATGATTAATTTGATATGATATGATTAGATATCATATGATTAGATTTGATTTAGAATATTTTGGGCATTTTATGTTTTGGGCTAGTGTAAACCTAAAACTATAAATAGGGTGCCTTGCTTTGTATTCTACATCACAACAGAACAGATTTCACAGTTGCAGTTAGCAAGTGAAAGTTCAATAAGAAATCCCACAGTTGTGGGTAACACATTCTCTCCAAATACTTCTTCTCTCATTCTTCTCTTTCTTGTTTGTTATTCTTCTTCTTTTGTTGTTCTTGATAATTACTTGTTATTACCATCATTATCATATTGTGGGTTTGTTCATCAATCTTGAGATCAAGATTGAAGGGAATTCTTCATAGGGTATGAGGTGAATTTCCAATAGTTTAGGTTAATCATGTGAAAAAAAACTAAAGATTATTTTAGTGGAAATATTAAGGGGAAACTCTTGGGGATTAGAGTAGGTCAAGTGGTTTAGGCCGAACCAATATAAATCTTTGGTGTGATCTTTTTATTTCTTATTTTTTATTTTTGTTATTTATTTTTATTGTACTGCTTATTTCTATGTCTTTTCTCTTTTCTATTATTCTATTATTTCATCTCTTCTTATCTATATCTTCTAACATAAAACATTTTAAATCATAGCACTTTATAAATCAGTTTTAAAATTTGAATATCACAATTCACCCTTTTGTATTTAGAGTCACTTAATTAACACCAGTGATGGCGGTTTGACACTTTCTGGTACTAAAGCACCCTATATTTCATTTGAGAGATTGAGGATCCATAAAATTGTCATCTTCAAGTGGGTTATGTTTGTCATTGCTGAAGGGTCGAGATGTTACCCAGCACAATTTGGTTGGAATGACACAATTCCTTAAATATTGGCTGGCATCTCCGCTAGTACCTTATTGTCGTCGTCTCTGCTACTACTAGTGGCGATGGTACCTCGTCTTACCATGGTATAAAGATGATTAAGATAGTTGAATGTTGAGTAACGTTGTGGCCTAGGTCAATTTTACTGAGGCCCTATGATGGGTGCCAATTGTATTAGTGATAAATACAATAAGGTGAAACATTGCTCACGTGTATGAATGCAAAAGGATTTTAAATGTGCTAAATCTTTGAAAATTGAATGATCCCCACCAAGTTGTGGGCCAAGTTGAGATATTTGTAGTTACAGTCTGTGAATTAAGTTCTGCATAAAGAAAGTTGTAAATTTCGTTTATATTTCAAAAGTTTTAAATAGATTTTTTTTAAAACTTTTTTAAGTGACAAATATAAGAAAATGTCTAAAAGAAAACTATTATTATTATTATTATTATTATTATTATTATTATTATTATTATTATTATTATTATTATTATTATTATTATTATTATTATTATTATTATTATTATTATTATTATTATTATTATTATTATTATTATCATTGTATTTAATTTATAATTTATAATAATTTGACTTCGTTAAATAATTATAATTTATTATTTTAACTTGACTTAGTCAAATCCTCTACTCTTCTTACTCTCTTTTTTTCATATATATGAACTCCCAATTTTTATAAAACAATGAGAAAAAGAAAAACTTATTTTGCTTTATCTTCTTTATTTTGTTCTTTTTTTTCTCTGGTTACATCTTCTGACTACTTGATGAATATGTTTTATTCCAACCATAAATTTAATGAAGGGGTGATCAGATTAGGGGTATTTAAGACTCAAATTTCTCTCATTATTGAGGACTTTAGGAAATTTTGTAATATTCTACCTTTCACTGGAAACATGTACTTCATTGATCCTCCATCTGGTGTTAGAAATTTCAATATACTCTTCGATGCCCAATCTCACATTATTGATCCAAAGACGGGTCATACACTTCATCTCAATGTGAGGTATATGAAAGCATTTTAGTGTTTCATTCTCCATTTGGTATCTCATGTGTTATTTCCAAGAAAATCCAACCATGATAAACAATTGAGAAATGATGTTGTGACCACTTGGCTACTGATCCAAAACATTGAAGCTAATTAGGCAAATGGGAGTGATTTAACATATGATGAAATGCAAAATAAGGACTTATGCATAGTTACCATATGGAGGTTGGATAAAAAAACTATGTTTCATGTAGGATTTAGTTTAGCAAGGGAACAGTCCAACCTAACCTACACAATGATTGAATGGAACACTCTAAAGCAAATACAAATCAGAGACAACTATGGGATCTTAGAATAAGAACACACAAACTTGGAAGTTTTTTACATTGTAACTCCTCACACATCTTCAACAAAATCTCTGCTGATCTTCATCCTTACAAGCTCTCAAGACAACAACAAGTTACTTCAAAACAACACCAGAACTCTTCATTGTGTATCCAAGTAAGTTACTTTCTTAACTAATCAGGCGATTAACTATGGAGAAAAAGTTCCTCTTGGACTGCTTATTGATGACAATGATGATGGCAACAATGAGTGGTTGTCTTTTTTAGATTTTTTTTCCATGATTTTGTTTGATATATATTTTTGTTTGTCACAAGGGAAAACTTTTGTAAACAGAAGTAAGACAAATGGTTTAGACTGAACCAGGATGAATCTCAAGTATAACTTTTCTACCCATTTCTCTTTTATCTCTATATTTTTATTCAACTGCTTACTTATATGTCTCTTCTCTTTTCTATTATTATATTGTTTCATCCTTGTATATCTCTATCTTCTAACATAAATCGTTTATTTAGGTTGATCTTGTACAATAGCTCGAGTTGTTATAAAGGTTTTTTTAGGTTGATCTTATGGAGAAAAAAAACTCAAGATTGTTTTAGTGGACATCATAAGGGGAAACTTTTGGGAATTGTAGTAGGTCAAGTGGTTTAAGTCAAACCAGAATAAACCTTTGGTGTGATCTTTCTATTTCTTCTTTTTTATTTTTGTTATCCATTTTTATTATGTTGCTTATTTCTATGTCTTTTCTATTTTCTATTATTCTATTGTTCTCTTGTATATTATTCTATTGTTTCATATTTGTTTATCGATATCTTCTAACATAAACCTTTTTTAATCATAGCACTTATAAACCAATTTTGAATCCTAAATATCACAATTCACTCCTTTGTATTTGGAGTCACTTGGTTAACACCAGTGATGACAGTTTGACACTTTTTGGTAGTAGAGCACCGTAGATTTCATCGAGAGAGATTGAGGATCCATGACCTCATCATCTTCTGATGGGTTCTCTTCTTCACTCCTTTGCTGAAGGGTCGAGATGTTACCTTGCACGATTTGGTTGGAATGACACAATTCCTCAATAGTGGCTTGCGTCTCCGATAGTGCCTCATTGTCATTGTATCCGCTATTATTAGTGGCGGTGGTGCCTCGTCTTACCATGGTGTAAAGATGATTAAGACAACTAAATGATGATTAAATGTGTGGCCTAGGTCGATTTTATTGAGGCCTTATGATGTGCATCAATTGCACTGGTGATAAATATAATAAGGTGAAACCTTGCTCATGTGTATGAATGCAAGAGAACTTTAAATGTGCTAAATCTTTAAAAATTGAATGATCACTAAGTTATGGGCCAAGTTGAGATATTTATAGTCACGGTCTGTGAATCAAGTTGTGGGTGCAAAATTGGTTTCAAACTTACTGTTTGATTGAAAACGTGAGTGTGTGTTTATATATATATATATATATATATATATATATATATATATATATATATATATATATATATATATATATATATATATATATATATATATATATATATATATATATATATATATATATATATATATATATATATATATATATATATATATATATATATATATATATATATATATATATATATATATATATATATATATATATATATATATTCCAAAAGAAAAACACTATTTTTATAAAAGTTAAAAACATATTCATGTCTAAATTAAAATATAGTAGCTCCAATGGGTAAAGATTCAACTCATATCTATCAAGAACTTGAGTTTGGATTGGTTGATGAATAATAGATGAACATCTCTTATATTGTTATTTTAGTATTCAATTTTATTGTTATTTTAGTGTTCAACTTTTTATTAACCCCCTAAACAGGTCATGAGACTCATTTGGTCTTAATATTTTTTAAATGTAGCAAACTAGTAGAAGGCATGTATGATTGTACGTTATTACTATTAAAATATTTAATGAGAGAAGGTTAAAGCACTTGTACTCTAGAGCATTTGTTTATCATTGTGATGTCACTCGTGGCGTGTAAAATCATGTGAACCAAATGCCAAAACCCACTAAATTACAAATATTATAATAATGAAGTGGTAGGACCCTAATCAAGATTCAAGAGTACTAGAGATTCTTTTCACATTCATATTCATATATGACCCTAATCAAGATTCAAGAGTAGTAGAGATTCTTTTCACATTCATATTCATATATGATATATCTATCTATAGAAAAGATAAAGACTCGGTTAGTAAAATTTTACGTGATTCTTTGTTAAAAATGATCTCAAGTCAGTGTGCATAAAATAATATCTCAAGCATGACGTTGAAAATAGTTTATTATAGGTTAACTTTTGTAGATTTTCATAATTCAAATAAACTTAATTCAGAAATTAAAATTATCTCAAAGTCTATCTTAAATCTATTGTTATCGGTCAACTTAAATCACACATTATAATATACTTTGCTTCATAAATAAAAATCATGTATGAACATAGTCTTGCATTAGAAGTTAATATTTCCTCTAAATATTATATTAGTTTTAAATAGGGCAACCGTCGCCCTAGTATAGCTAGCTATTTCATGAGACTAATTTTGTTTCTAAGTGAAATCTAAGATGAAGGAGGAATATCTGATCCAAAGTAAAGTAATTTTTTTAAATTTAAATAGCATGTATTTATATTTA
Organism: Lathyrus sativus; assembly: GCA_963859935.3. NCBI lineage: Eukaryota > Viridiplantae > Streptophyta > Magnoliopsida > Fabales > Fabaceae > Lathyrus > Lathyrus sativus. The sequence continues at coordinate 711,877,039 of OZ012735.1, read as the reverse complement.
TTTATTTATTTTAAATTGTTAAGGGACATAATATTGGCGGAACTTAAATCTATAATTTTTTAATAAAAAAATTAAATATCAATTCTTTTATTATTATACCAACAAACTTAGACAGGATCAGGTGAGTAAAATTGCACTCAAATAAGAAAGAGTTGAATCTTTCTCATATTTAATGAAATTTATGAAAATTGTAAAGTATAATAAAAATGCAAAATTAATACATTGAAATTAATTTAATAATAATTATACAAACATGTTCAATAACAAAAATTAAAATTTATAATTTTATTTTATTGCGGAAACTATATGAGCATATATATAAATTAAATTTACAAGTTAATTTATTAAGGATTGAGATTAGAAATTTCTGGATAATCGAATTATTGACATGACAACTTTATATTTTTCTAAAACATAAAGTAAAGAGAGACGAATGCTTTGAATTCTCTTCAGATGGGGAGAAAAGTTAAATTGCTTATGTATGATATATTGGGGATTATAGTCTATATATAGTATGATGACCAATTAGGGTTCCCATTATTTTCAAATAGGTCATTCTAACTCCACTCATATTTGAGCTCATATCTAATTGATTAATTAATTAATTACTAAAAAGAAATCTAATTAGCCTTTTAAATTTATTTGATCACTTAATCAATTAAGCATCATAATTTATATAAATAGCTAATATAATTAAAATATATATGCTCACCTAATAATTATTGAAATATAATAATTAAATAATATTAATATTATAAAATATTTTAACAATCTCCCACTTGGGCAATATACTTTTAATAATTATATCACAATTCTTTAGGCGCGTATCCGAATGTTATTTATCTTTAGATTTCAACTTTACAATCTGGTCCACCTCATACATCAATAATGGGACCACCGCGGCTATTGTCACTGACGTATAATGTGACAGAACCCCGACAACCACCACATCAATGTACTTGATGACATATATCGATATGGATGAGTGGCATGGAAATTTCATGTAATGTGATATTTGAATCATGTATATTTTTAACTGGTCCATGTCAATTCTTTATTGAGATCAAATTGAAGTTTCCAAATTCAATATTTGCACAAAAGATACAAAAATTGTTATAACAATAATAATCTCATAAGCTTTGTTTCTGCAGATAATCTTAACATAAAGTTTGTATCGATATCAAAATAATATTATAAAACATAAAGAATGAGTGACTCCCACTAATCCTAGACATCTTTAGTGACAATAATCACTATGCCAAAAAAGACCTTTAGCATCACTTTTTTTTAAAGGCAAAAGCGCTGCTAAAGGTCCCCTTTAGGCAGTGCTTCTTTATAAAAGTGCTTTCTAATGTCACCTTTAGGAAACACTTTTAAATGAAAATCGCTCTCTTTCCCCCTTTTAGCAGTGTTTTTCAAAAGCGCTTTCTAATGTATATTTTGTTGAGGTTTTAACAGCGCTTTTCTGTAAAAGCGCTGCCTTAGGTCCACTTTTGGCAGCGCTTTTCTTAGAAAGCGCTTTCTTTTATTCACGTTAATGGATGTTTTCAAAAGCACTTTTTATGGAAGCATTTTTTTGTTATAAGCGCTGTCTATTGTGCATTTTTTAAGACGCGTTTTTTGTTAAAATCGTTGACATAAGTCTTATTTTTTAATTATAAAATGGTACCACATACCATATAGGCCTTATATACCTTTATAATTCAACATATTAACCTGCTTATAATCATTATAATTCAACACAAGCTTTTATTTCAACACATAGGTTATATACCATTATAATTCAACAAATAAACCTGCTTATAACCAATAATTCAACACAACTTTATTTCAACACATAGTCCTTATATATATACCATTATAATTCAACACATAAACCTGCTTAATTCAACACAAACCCCATAACCATTAAAATTTAACACATAAACCTGTTTAATTCAACATAAACCTCATAACCATTATAATTTAACACAAACCTCCATAACTCTAATAAAATATATCCACTTCCAAAATCTTTAACTTCTAAATATTCATTATACATAATTACAAGTTCCATCAACTCACAACAACTTCTAGAAGTACAACAACTTGCAAAACTATACAACAACTTTCAGAACTATTCCTATTCAGTAGTACAGAACATCACAACAACTAAAATCTCTAAACACCATAAACTTCACACAAAATAAAGAAATATATTATATACCTTATATAATTCTCGTCTCAAGAATGTATTGACACCAATCCTCCTTAATTTCTTCCAGTTTATCTTTCGAGTAAGTAGCACACTTGAACTCATCAAAGTACTACATAATATAACATAATATGCATGATTTAGTTAAAACTAATTAATATTAGATGAAATATATATCCGCTAAATATTAAAATAAATCCTAACTTATAAATTCATATCGTGTTTGGAATCTCTATTTAACCCAAATGAAGAGCTTCCTTCATAAACCTTAATACAAAATAACCGCAACCTATACCATTACACTGACGAGGACACTACACATAAAAAAAAAGAAAATGAATATATATCAAGATATATAGTTTAACTTATTTTATCAAGTAGCATCACTATTATAATCAAAATTGTGAAAATATACCTGCACTCTGATCCATGTAATGTTGTTTGCTTTACTCTTGGTACTCGAGCTTGTCTTTGTGATCAGAATATTTGTATCAATCTAACATAATATAAACGGATATTTAGAACAATCTCACATAATAAATAAATATACACACGAATATTCAAAACAATCTCATCATTTACGTATCATCCATCTTCTTCATATCTGGGTATTTTGTTTGATCATCATCTAACGAATCCAGATAATATACTATTTCTCTTATTGGATTAACCGCAACCGACAACCAGTGTCCACTGCAAAATAATACAAAAGTTAAGATGGAAATTTTTTATACAACGGCAAGAAACGAATAATTATAATAAATAAAATTAGAATGAATGCTAACCCATTGCCAGTATTATATGGCAAAAAAATATAACTTTTTTGTATCTCTGTTGGCCATACATCCATCTCATATAAGCTGGTCCACACAATTGTGTCTCTTTTACAAGATGAACAACTAGATGAACCATTATGTCCAAAAATGAGGGAGGAAAATACATTTCAAGCTAACACAAAGTAATAACTATTTCTTTTTGCAATGATGTTAAGATTGCAGGATCGATCACCTTACTACAAATGGACCTGAAGAAAAAACACAATTTAGTTATTGCACTTCTTACTTTTTCTGGAAAAATTGAACGTATACCTATTGGTAGAAAATGTTCCATTATGACATGGAAATCATGTGTTTTTAAACTCTTTAACTTGAGGTCTTTCATAGACACAAGTCTTTTAATATCTGAAGAGTATCCTTTTGGAACTTTAACGTCACTTAGAAACTTACACAATATATTTTTCTCCATTCTAGATAGAGTATAAGCAGCAGGTGATAGATATGTTCATTTTCCTTTCTTCAAGGGTCCTAATTCATTTCTTATTCCCATCGCTATCAAGTCCTTTCTTTCTTTAAGGTCATCCTTAGACTTTTCTTGTATATTAAGTAACGTACCAATAACACTTTCAAATACATTTTTTTCAATATGCATAACATCGAGAAAATGTCTTACATACAACGACTTCCAATATGGCAATTTAAACAAAATTGACCTCTTCTTCCACCCACGCGTGACAATAGTGTGTGCAAAAGGCTTGCCAAACTGAGTACTCACATCTTTCACCTTTTCAAAATTTTGGTCACCTGTTAATGTAGGTGAAGCTCTACCTTGATCTTGATTTCCGTTGAATGCTTTTCTCCATCCACGGTAGTGATGATTGGAATTTAAGAATCTACGATGACCGAGAAAGACATTCTTGTGACAAAATTCCAATCGCGCCCAACCTGTGTTTTCTTCACAAATAGGACACACACATTGACCTTTAATGTTATACCCTGATAGGTTTCTGTATGCTGGAAAATCATTAATTATGCCAAACAACATCGGCCTCAAATTGAAACTTTCTTTCCTGTATCCATCATAAACCTCCACACCATTCTCCCACAAAATCTTTAAGTCTTTGATTAAAGGTATCAAGTATACGTCTATGTCATTCCCTGGTTGTTTAGGCCTATAAATTAACATGGATACCATCATGTACTTACGCTTCATACACAGCCATGGAGGTAGGTTATAAATCATAATAATCACAGGCCATGTGGAATATGAGATACTTTGCAGACCATGTAGGTTCATTCCATCAGTAGATAATGCCAACCGAAGGTTTCTTGCTTCTTCTCCAAAATCAGGATAATCATTATCAATTTTTATCCACTATGGTGAATCTAGCGGATGTCAAAACTTCTCATCTATAATTCGTTCATCTGCATGCCAAGTCAAGTGTTTTGCATCGGTTTCACTAAGAAACATGAGTCTAAATCTTGGAATTATAGGAAAATACCATAAGACTTTTGTTGGAGACAATTTTTTCTTATATCGAGAGACACCGCATTTAGGGCACTCATACAAGGGTGCATATTCATTTCAAAACAAACTACCATCATTTGGACAAGCATGTATCTTATCATAGCTCATGTCAATAGAGCACAACATATTTTTGGCCTCATAGGTTCGATTGGGAAGAACATTATCATCTAGAAGCATCTCTTTCATAAGTGATAATAACTCAGTGAAACTTTTATCCGACCATCCATTACCCGCCTTTAAGTTGTACAATATTAACACCACAGACAATCTTGTGAATTTAGTGCAACCTTTATACAAAGGTTTCTCTGCATCGCTTACCAACCTCTCAAACATTTTGGGACAATCCTGAAGATCTTCTGCAACTGCTTCTGCAATCTCTTCGACTCGATCACAGTCGTATGTATCTGTGTCATTGCCCTTTGAAGCATAGGTCCTATTATCCCCCGGTTCAACATTCTCGTTACGTATCTCACCATGTAATATCCAACACGTATAACTTCGATCAATTCCATGCCTCTTTAAATGTGATTCCAACCAAATCGCGTCAATCCAACGCCCATAACAGCAACCTAAGCAAGGACATGTGAACTGACTGGGGTCTTTGGCGTGTTCAACATCAAACGTAACAAATTCTGATACCTCATCCTCGTACTCTTTTGATAATAGATTGGAAGATATCCATTTTTATCCATGGTTTTTACTAAGTAAACTAAACAAAAACAGTAATTATTCACGCAACTATAGCTACCGAACAACTATAGCACACTTAATGTTTTAACTCAAGTAAGTCACAAAAAATCATCAATTGAGCGTAAATCAATCATCAAAATTATTAAATTTCACATTTAAATTACCAAATATAAAAACTTTTCGTCACTTAAGTTCAAACAATCAACAACATCACAATATTCAACAATTTATTCACGAATGTCATTCAAGTTTCAATTAGCAACATCATCAATTATAAAAAATAAATTCACAATGTCATCACTATTAACCATCTTCAACCTTAACTAATAACAATTAATTTAGTTATCATTTACAATTAAAAAATTCGATCAAGACAAATTCATTATCACTATTCATCATCACTAACATTCAACATTAACTTATAAAATTATTAACACCAAAACTCAAAAGAAAATCACCACAAACCTCATTATTCATCATCTTGAACCTTACTACTAAAATGGCATTTAAACTTCCATTGAAGTCAAATAACAACAACATCACAATTTAAACAAATAAACAAATAAACAATTAAACAAAGTATCATGCAAATAACTTTGAAACTAAAGAAAATGAAGAAAATGAAGAAATACCTTCGACAATGGTGTGGAGCGCGGCCATCGGAATCGTGAGGAAGAAACGGTGGTCGGAGAATAGAGACTCACGGCGATGGAGGTTGCTAAGGCGGATATAGACTCACAACAATGGAAGCAGGGTTGGACGGAGGAAGAAACGGCGGTCGGACATCTAGTAGGGTTCAGAAGTTCGTTTGAGACTGAGAGAGTGAAACATAATACGTGCAGAAACAAAATAAGAATTCTGTTTTAATTTAAGAAAAATGACTTTTAGCAACACTTTTTAAAAGCGCTTTCTTCCCCCCCTATAGTAGAGCTTTCCCTGAAAAAGAGCTTTCACATGTTAGCCATTAAGCAGCGCTTTTGAAAAGCAATGTCTAAGGTGTGACCTAGACACCCCCTATAGCAGCGCTTTTGAAAAGCGTTGTCTAAGGTACCCCCTATAACAACACTTTTTTAAAAGCACTTTCTAATGTTGGGTTTTAGCAGCACTTTCCCCAAAGCGCTTTCTATTGGTTACTTACTTATGACCTTTAGCAACGTTTTTCAAAAGCGCTTTCTAAAGACCCCTTTTAGCAGCGCTTTTTCCCTTGTTTTTTTTAACTTTTAGAAGCGATTTTATGGAAAAGCGTTGTCTTTGTAGTGCTGACAAAAACTACTTTTGGCTTGTCTTTGATTAGTAAGTCAACTAGTATAAAATTTTTATCTATATGTTTTATCATTCAACAACAACAACAACTTATGTCACAATATCTGACTGACTTATGTCACAATATAACTCGAGTTGTCTTTTAAAACCTTTTACTACATGCAACCAAGTAATATAAATACTTATAGTCATTTCTTGAGTTAGGATGCCCATTATATATAGACATTCAAAAGGATTAGAGTCGAACATCCTGATGATCTCCAAATCATTCGATCTCTAATATATGAGCACAAGCCTTTTTTGTTCTCTATAACAATCCTTATGGTTGCCTCATCTCAAAAATTCAAATTTTGAATTTTCGTATCTATCAAATGATCTCATTACATATACATTTAGTCCTGATGCATATATATATATATATATATATATATATATATATATATATATATATATATATATATATATATATATATATATATATATATATATATATATATATATATATATACACACATATATATATATATATATATATATATATATATATATATATATATATATATATATATATATATATATATATATATATATATATATATATATATATATATATATATATATACATATATATATATACATATATATATATATATACATATATATATATATACATATATATATATATATATATATATATATATATATATATATATATATATATATATATATATATATATATATATATATATATATAAGATTCCCAAAAACCGAAAAAGTATATAAAAAAACTTAATTTTCTAAATTTTCCATACTCTTTTATTTTGGGCAATGATTGAGACTTAATAGTCTCCGTTGATAATTGAGACATACTCTAATTTATTGTCTTTCATGTCAATTTTATTTTCAACTTTATTGATATATACATAAATCTTTTGTGCTAAACGGATGATACCTTGAGAATAATCTCTAAGTATTTAAATTCCTAATACAAAAGAGATGTGTCCAAGATCTTTCATCACTAAACTTTTGTTAGATATTTCTTGGTTTCACATAATAATCATATATCATATCTGACTAAATAAAATAAAATTGACACATTAAACTAGAAACATAAACTTACTCCCACTGAACTTGTAAAACCTAATAATTTTTCATAATTGACATCTCAAAACCAAACGAGAATATTACCTTATGAAATATTGTGGTATCACTAATGAGACAATTTCATTAACTCATAAATAGAATTTATGTGTTCGCAAACCATTAACTTTGTATCTATTGACACAAAATTTTCTCCTGTTGCACCATAGTTTATTTCTTAATGTCGCCATTAAGAAACACTAACTTGATATCTGTTATAAATTACGACAAAATTTAATATCAATTTGTGAGGCAAAGAACAATAGCAACTAAAATAAATGGTCTGCAACAATAATAATCCCTACACAAATAATATAACAGAATAAGGTATGAAAAAGCAGAAGGTTTATTTACCCAGTTCGATCAAACGATCTACTCTGGAGGAGAGAGCAGCTCTCTAATTCACTATACTCAGAAAGTTATTACAAGAGATTACAGATAAGTTACAAGAAAATAGTCTTCGCCTTCAAGTTCCCAAGAACAACCCTGAAGGCGCCCAAGAACAACCTTATTTCTACTCAAGTGTTTCCCTACCTCCCCAACTCTCAATATATGAATCGCTCAAACCCAAGGTGTAATCCAAGATTTTCTTTATGCATAGCTGAAACCCTATGCTATACCTTTAAACCCTTGGTCTCCATTGTTGGTGAAAACACTAAGATTGTCACACACCAAGCATATAAGAGATACATATTTATAATAGCAAATATCCAACAAACAAAGCGAAAAATCACATGGATTCATGAACCGAATCGAAAAAGCCCAAAAACTTGAAAACACTATTCACCGTACGGACATCACTATTCATCAACACGGATAGTACTATTCACCATACAATTTTTTTCTTTCGACTTTTCGTCCAACTTTCTAAAACTTCTGATTTTTGCGGTCAATACAATCTTCAAAATATGTTTTATTTCTCTTCATCAACAAAAGTTTTAAGGCACATTTACAACAATCTTCATCTTGACTTTAAATTATGTTTATACCAATTTAACAATCAACAATATTGCTGCTCTTTACCAAGTTGAAACTTTAATAAATAACTTTGATCAAATTCAAGCAACCCTTGAATCTTGATCTCGCAACTTAAATCCACTTGTTCCCAATTACCCTTTTCTGCCTAGGTAATTTAACAAGCCTAAAGTATGTTTTTCAACCACCTCTGACTCCACCTGTTTTCAAATGTCTCCCTGAAGGTTTTTCTTCTTTTATTTTGCAGTCCTTCAGCCACATTAAAAACATAATATCCAAGGCTAGCATAATCGTCCCTTTGAGATGCTACAATAACCCTCCTTACCTTATCATGATTCAAATGATAATCAAAGATCTCGGTAACCGTTCTCTCACTACTGCTAGCTTCTATAGTAGGAAACTCCACCTCAAACTGAGTTTTCTCCGTTATAGTTTCTCCCTTGGTTTTCACTATTCTTCTTCTGAAGAAATTCTCTACCAACCAAGTAAGTTGTTTTAACCTCAGCTCTTCCCCAAACACTCAATAACAACTCAGCAGTAACATGCATTTTAATCCCTTGGTTTCTGCAAAATTTATTGTACTCCTCTGAAACTTTCTCAAGGCATTCATAACGCCTTAAACTCAAATCCTATAGTTCTTCCTTTTCATGAAAGTCTCCACTAGTTAACGATGAATGAATAATAACATTTGAACCTTTTAAAATATATAGACCATATATTTTAGACCTTTTATGAATAATCAACTCATCACGCAAAATCTTCAATACTCCATGTTCAACTCTAGTACAATAGCCTAGATCATCAAACATGCTTATAGATGACAGATTTTGCTTGAGTTCTGGAACATACCTCACATTGTGAATAAGAAGTTCACGATCATTAAACATTTTAAATATGACCATACCAATACCATGAACCTTGCATGCCTTATTATTACCAAGGATAACTACTCTACCTTGCACCATCTTCAAAGTTTTAAAGTATTCTATTCTTGGACACATGTGATAAGAGAAACTTGAGTCAATGATCCAATTATCTTCAGTTTCCAAACTCGATACTACTAGTGCTTCGACATCCTCATAACTTTCCTCACCCAGTGCAACTACAGCTTGAACAGAATCTTCATTGACCTTTCTTTCAGGACAACTCCTTTTAAAATGCCTGATTCTTTGACAATTAAAACATTTTACCTTTGACTTGTTATACCTCTTTGATTTGAACATCCATTTACGCTCACCTCCTCCTCTTGACACATTTAAGCCTTCACCACTATCTTCAATCTTCAAATCTTTCGACTTTGAATTTTTTAGGATTTCACCACCGTCTAGACTTCATCCAAAGTAATAGTACCTTCCTTACCATAAAGAAGGGCATCCTTAAAGTGCTCAAAGGATTTGGGTAATAAAGTCAACAGGAGCAAAGCCTTGTCCTCATCATCAGTATTCACTTCAATATTCTCTAGATCACCGATAATCTTGTGAAATTCTGTGAGCTGCTCAACTATGGATTTGTTCTCCACCAATTGAAACTAATAGAGTTGTTGTTTCAGATACAACCTGTGAGGCAAAGATTTTATCATATACAATGATTCAAGTTTTACCCACATAGCAACCATAATTTGCTCCCTGGCAACTTCTCTTAGAACTTTATCCTTGAGGCACAAGATAATGGCACTCCTGGCCTTATCCACCATCTCGGTCTACTGTACCTGTGTAAGCCCTACAGGCATCAATACTTCACTTTTCAAAGCATCAATACACTTATCTTGAATTAAAATTTCTTGCATATTAATTTTTCACAACCCGAAGTCGTTGTTACCATAAAATTTTCAATCTGCCATTTACTAACAACGGTGCTCACTTGTCAACAATATCTCTTTACTCCACGCTCACCGCATCACTTGTTGTGAATCTTGTTGTGAATTACGATAAAATTCAATATTAATTTATGAGGCAAAGAACAATAGCAACCAAAATAAATGGTCTACAACAATAATAATCTGTACACAGATGATATAACATAGTAAGGTAAGAAAAAACTGAAGGTTTGTTTACCCAGTTCGATCAAACGATCTACTCTGGGGGAGAGAGCAACTCTCCAATTTATTATACTCAGAAAGTTGTTACAAGAGATTACAGATGAGTTACAATAAAATAGCCTTCGCCTTCAAGTTCTCAAGAACAACCCCGATGGCGCCTAAGAACAACCCTATTTTCTACTCAAGTGTTTTCCTATCTCTCTAACTCTCAATATATGAATCACTCAAACCCAAGGTGTAATCCTAGATTTTCTTTTTGCATAGTTGAAACCCTATGCTATACCTTTAAATCTTTGGTCTCCCTTGTTGATGAAAACTCTAAGATTGTCACACACCAAGCATATAAGATCTACAGATTTATAATAGCAAATATCCAACAAACAAAGTCCAAAATCACATGGATCTATGGACCGAATCGAAAAAGTCTGAAAACTCAAAAATACTATTCATCATACGAACAATACTATTCACCATACGGACAACACTATTTACCGTATGAACATCATTATTCATCCGTACGGATAACACTATTCATTGTACAATTTTTTTTTCTTTCGACCTTTCATCCGATTTTTGCGATAAATGCAATCTTCAAAATATATTTTCTTTCTCTTTATCAACAAAGGTTTTAAGACACACTTACAACAATATCCATCTTATGAAGCTCCAAAAATTATAACAAGTAACAAGTGTCACTACTATCATAATAGAGTATTTCAATCATACCGAATATAATTTCTCTTTTTAGTCAACTCTTTATGACACTTCATACTCTAGTTCTTGAGGATGTTGAGTTTGATCTTCAAGAACTAATTTCTTAATTTAATTGAGAGAAAGATCAATAAAATTCGTATGAGAGTTCAAATTTGCTATATAAATAACAACGGTATGAATTGAGTCAGAACCAATTCTTTCTCACTCAATTTTGTTCTTTGACCATATATCTCCCCCAAACTCAATACTCTCAAGACACATTACAAAATTTGTCTCAAAGTATTCTTTAACTTGGGACTAAAGTTTATATTTTTCAACAATTCAAGATTGTCACAAGTCATGACAGAATTAACTAGAATAATATTTGAATTTAAAAGAGAAATTGAATTTATCATTAAAAAAAATTATCATATTTAAACAAAACTTTATTCATTCACCAAATTATCTTTTAAATGCAAATTTAAGCTTATAATAACAATCTAAAATAAATTTAAAAAAATATCAATTTTTTATCAAATTTATGCCCTTTAAATTGATATATATTTCAATTTGAACATTTGTCAGTTCAAATTATATTTTCTTATTATTTTTTATTTGCCCTTATCCTTTGAGGTATTTACCGAATGAGCACTATTCTATTTTCTATTGCTTCAATCTTTTCTTTATTGCACACTTTATGAATTTATTCTATTAAAGAATAATTCCTAACTTTAATAGTTATAGACTTAATTGTGCAAAGAGAATAACCTATGCTAAATTTTCGACAAAGTCACATAATTGACGAAACTATAGTGTTTTAGCAAGATTAAATAATTTCATAATGTATTTCAAATATTTTATTTGCTTAATAATCTTAATGAAAAGTCATCACTCCAATGAGAGTTTGAATTTCGCTTTATTGTTTTAGAAGCACTAGAATTTAAGAAAAGATAATATGAAAAAATTTATGTCATCTTAAAAGCAACCTCTAATGTCTCTGAATTGCAATGCTTTAAGATCATAGACCTGTGTAATTTAGAGTGTACTCACTTTTTAAATTTGAGCCTCACTTTAAATATATTAAGTTGTGAGAGAATTTAAGTTTCCTCATCCTTATGTAAGGTCTAGATCCAAGAACATAATGTTCATATTTTATTTCTAAAAGTTAAAACTTTTGAGAATCAAAATCTAACTTACTTTACAAATACATAAACTATATTATTTTTTAGATAAAAAAAACTCACCAACAGTCATTCATGTCCCGTCTTTAGACAACAATATCAAGCGGTACTCTCAACGTAATGATCAAATACTGATCTGCCCGACTATAACAGCTTGCATTAATAATGTCATACTACATCTTTTATAATTTCAACTAAATCAAATATACGCAACATAGGTTACTTTTTTGCAACTTGTTGTTTCAACCAAATCAATCAAAAAATTACTAGATAATTTAATAAATTAAATGAGAAAAAAGTCTTAAATTTAAAAGACACTACCCATAAAATGTAGGTCGGATCCATAAGCTTTGTTGCATTCCTCATAATCATAAGATAAGATTACTTAGGACCCTTGATGTGATAACAAACTCACAAGAAAACAAGAAATAGCATGAAATGAAAAATTATTGTAAAAACTTACTAACTATAAAATTCAAACATCATAATCATGCTATAAACCAAATATTCAATTTTAATTCAAATAAAAATTGAATCTTTATATATAGCAAAAAATTATTTCATGTTAAAATAGATTCACAGACATACTTAATGACTTTTTAAATAAATAAATAAATATTCTAGAATCAAAGTTTTCAATAAAAAATGAAACAAATATATACATGTTTATAAATAAACCATAAATCTAGAATTCAAATTTCTTAAAATTTAAAGAATCAAAACATTAACTTAGTACTTGCCAAAATCAAATCAAAATATTTTGAGATTCACTATTAAGTGTTATATAAAAATAATTGATTTTCCAATAAATTATATATAATAACCAAATTAAATATATATAACAAATTCACATATGCACTAAACAATTCTTTAAATAAATAATTTTAGAATCAATAAAATCAATTCTAAAATTCAAAGAATATAGAATTTAAAGAATCAAATCTTTAGATTTACCTTTATAATTTTGAGAGATATTCAAAACATTCAAAAAAAAATTCCACAAATAATATATAATAACTAAATATATATTAAACAAATTAATATTTGTCTTATCTCTCAAAATTATCAAAATTCTAAATTCATGTGCAGATTTTATTTTTTTTTGAATCAAATTGAAAGATAAAATAATAATTAAAAAATCAAATTAAAAGATTTGATAATCTTTTTTTAATTCAAAACTAAGAATCAAATTACCAAAATAAGATTTAAATTCAATATTGATCTTTCTCAAATAATTGACATTAATATATATTTCTAAATATATTATCTATAGCCATTAATAAACGGTTGAGAATCAAAATTCTTTAAAAGAAAATAGATTTTAGAATTATTAATATATTTAGCATAATATATATTAAATAACATATCTCCAAAAAAAAAACCAAAATTTTCATAAATACTTTTCTTCCAAAAAATATTCAAATTTTAATTTTCTAACAAATTTTAATTTTAATTTAGTATAATTTCAAATGTGATCACAAAAACAAATATCATTTAAATATATACTATAACTATAATTATTTTCAATGATTCATACAAAATATGAAAGATCGTAAATCTATATAAATCTTTTGAAAATAAATACAAGACACAAACCATAAATTTCAAGTGTAACAAAAAAATACTAAAAAAATTATCATTAAAATTTATTACCTCTTAAAACATATATATCAATATTGAAAAAAACCATGAATTTTCAAATATATGTTTCATGATCGAAAATAAATAAATAAAAAACATTGATGTTTAGAGAACAAATCTCAATAAACTAAACATGAAGACCTGCTCTGATACCACTAGTTGAAATTAATTTAATAAAAATTATACAAACATGCTCAATAACAAAGATTAAAACTATAATCTTACTTTAGTGCGGAAATCATATGAGCATATATATATATATATATATATATATATATATATATATATATATATATATATATATATATATATATATATATATATATATATATATATATATATATATATATATATATATATATATATATATATATATATATATATATATATATATATATATATATATATATATATATATATATATATATATATATATATATATATATATATATATATATATATATATATATATATATATATATATATATATATATATATATATATATATATATATATATATATATATATATATATATATATATAATATGTTACTTTATCAAGGATTGAGATTAGGAATACCTGGATAATCGAATCATTGACATGACAACTTTATACTTTTCTGAAACACAAAGTAAAGAGAGACGAATGACGAGTACCCGTTGGCTTATAGTTCTTCCTCAATCGGTACTCCTAATGCTTTGAATTCTCTTCAGATAGGAAGAAAAGATAAATTGCTTATATATTTTACTTATGTACGGTATATTGGGGACCATAGCGTATATAGAGTAAGATGACCAATTAGGGTTTCCATTATTCTCAAATGGGTCATCCTGACATCCACTCATATTTGAGCCCATATCTAATTAATTAATAAATTAATAGAAATTTAATTAGTCTTTTTTAATTTATTTGACCACTTAATCAATTAAGACTCATAATTTTGATAAATAGCTAACATAATTAAAATATATATGCCCATATAATAATGATTGAAATATAATAATTAAATAATATTAATATTATAAAACATTTCAACATAGTAAACTTTGACAATTAAACAATTAAGATTGTTATTTATGATTTTAGGCGTAACTAACTATCGATTGATGAATAATCCAGAAGTACAACCTAGTATGAAAATGAATCTAGTCGAGTCTAATTCGCTTCAGTTTGGTTTGACAACTTAATAATTATTTTAGTTTAAATATCAGTTCAAGTTCTACACAAACTCTTTTTAAGTTCAAACTCGACTCACTATAAATTCGCGAACAATTCGGTTCAATTCGTTAGTTTCACCTAACTAGATTCAACTAATTTACTTCACGGACTTAAAAACTATTTTTTAAAGTCTATTTTTTATATATATTTGAAATTTTAAATTAATATTTGTATAAAAAGTATTGAAAAAAATAAAAGTTATCATATTGAGATTTAATTTTGTCTCAAAAATCCACTAATTCAAAAATTACACAACTTTCTAGTGATACATTTGAAAGTCTAATTAAAAAACTATTCACTTGTAATTTAAATTTGTTTCAAAAATTCATAACTTCATCTAAATATTTAGGAAACTTACAAATTTAATGAGATATTAGACCAAAAGTTATTAGAAATTGATACATTTTTATCACATAATGATTACACCACTTGCAACCTTCATTATACATGTTATTTTAGCAAATACTATAATGTCTCTAAAAAGGATGACTCTAAATGCAATTGTCAACTTTACTGCCATAACTAGTCCGGAAGGGACAATATCGGGTTAAGATTTGGAGTAAATATTTAAATCTACTCTTAAAGACAATATAATTCTTCTTATATATAATCGAGTTGACTCATGAACCTAATGAGTTGAACTATGTATAGTTTAAGTTCAACTCATTTAGTTAACGAACTTAGTTTTTCGCTCATATTCAGATAATTTGGTTCATGAACCTAGTTCAACGATTTAATTTTCGAACCGAATTCTAAACTATTTTTGAGTTGGTTCGGTTCATTACTAGTCTTAAACCTAGCTAATAAAAATTATGATTAAACATGTTTGTGGTCCTCTTAAATATCTCAAATTTCACTTTTAGCCCCTCAAAATATTTTCTTAGGGTCATTTTAAAATTTTTCATCCACACTTTAGGTCCTTAATACTAAAATCGTCGCTAAAATTTTCGCTAATTCAGTCGCTAAGTAATAAGTATCGTTAAAATCGCCGCTAATTCAATCACTAAGTTGTAAAAATCATCGCTAAGTTGCAGGAGGGATCAAAAGTGTGGATGGAAATTTTTAAAAGAACCATTGTTTAAAGGAAATATTTTGAGGGACTAAAAATAAATTTCAAATGATGTCTCCTTTTCAAAAATTACCTTCGGTTAATCAAACAATATGAGTAATATGTTCTTTAGGTATCCGATTTTCACACTATTCTGGTAGAGACACGACATCTGAGGGAATGATATGAAGTATTTTTTAAGCGTCTAAAGAAGCCTTGAGATGTTCTAGATTTGACCTCTAAGTATATGTCGTGGCATTCAAAAATTAAGTCCAAACATACATGCTGACCCAACAAAGGTTTCAATTCATTTTCTAATTTGGTGGATTATCTATATAGACATACCCTTATATTATTGGTTGCCTTTAATTTCTCAGCTAAAATTGAAGTTTCAAGTACCATTTGGCTCATTTCTTCAACGAATCAGACCATATCTTCCTTCATAAATGTCATTTTATCCTCAATAGTTTTAGGTCTCATGAAGGGAAATATCTTTTTATGCTACTCGTACTAAGTATTCCATCTTAAGCGCCATTTTTTTTAATGCAATGTCTTCTTTTTATTCAGACCATGTGAGGAGAGGCCATGTTGTTCTTTAAAACCTATGTAGTTTCATGATAAATCACATGGATGAATAAATACCTGACCAAATGTGACTTTGGAGAGTTGGAGATACTTTGTCATCTAAGGACAATCTGAAGAGAATCGAATAAAATAAATCAAGTTCTTTCATTAACATGGGGATTTTCCCTCATCGTTGCATTTACTTTGTCTAGATCCTATTGGATAGAAGAAGAAACCACTGTTAGGGAATCACCAACACTAAAATATATATCTAGTTCAACCTTAGAAATATTCATTGACAAATAAGTTACTTGATATGTAAATGAAATTTATTAAGGTGTGCAAACTTGGGAAATTGAGGCTTGATTGTCAGTAAGATAAGATTACACAAAATTTGGGGAAATGATTAGCCTAAAACATAAAATAAGGAAGGGTTAATCATTAACCAACCAAGAGTGAAATTTAAAAACTTTGATCAAGAAAATTATTGACTTGACAAGAGATTGAGGCGATAACATTCTAGTTAAGATGGATTTATTAAAAGGCGTTTGTCATCGCCTGTATAATTGTGTTAACGATTTTGGGAATCACACGAAAATGTTTTTTAAAGAAAGATATTCTTTGTGAAAATGGAAATTAAGTAAGGAAACTCGAGATTAATAGCACATAGATAGAAGAAATGATATCAATTAACGTTATTTATTGTTATGAAGAATGGTGTCTTGAAACAAAGTATAAACGATTCTCTATGATCAAGAAACACACAAGGGTTAGGGTTAACGGAAAAAACAAGAAGAACAAAAACAAAGATTGATTATAACTGCTATTATTTACTTTATCTTTAAATCAGATTACAAGTACTCAAGAATAACAATAACCCCCTAATTAAGATTTGTCACACTTAAGATGAGAGACTAGTATGTTATTTACAATAAAATCTAACATACTAAACTAATGGACTTTTTAACAATTACCCATTACAAGCTAACTTAGGGTACAAGCTAACTTAAACAATTGGATCCTTAACTTAAGGCCCAATTTGACAACTACATACTAGAACACATTTTTACTACAGTATGTAGGTCTTCGACAACAACATGTGAGAAGACTTCGACGACATGCTAAACCTCTGTCGAAAATACTAGATTTTGATCCAATATCTCACAAATCTCCACCTTGGAACAAAATCTATAATATTAATAAACAAACTAGCTTTCTTCATGCAACTTTATCAACTGTATACAGCGGAAAAATATGTAACTGGGCAACGTCTTGGTCATCATATCAGCAGCATTATGATCTGTCAAAATCTTCAGCACTTGGACTTCTCCATACTCGATTACCCCTCTGATGAAATGTAGCCTCATATCATTGTACTTGGTTCGCTCATGATAAGATGAATTCTTCGACAGGTGTATTGCACTTTGACTATCACATTTAACAGTGATACTTCGACCTTGAAGTTTCAGCTCATTTGCAAAACCTTCAAACCACAATGCTTCTTTCACAGCTTTAGTGAGGGTGATATATTCCTCTTCAATGGTTGATAAGGAAACAACCTTTTGAAGTGTTGCTTTCCAAATATTGTTGTGTCAAACATAGTGAACACATATCCAGAAATAGATTTTTTGGAATCCATACAACTTGCATAATCAGAGTCAACATATCCTTCAATTTTCGCTTTACTATTTTCACTCAAGGCTCCACCATAAATTAGGACTTTGTTCAGGGACCCACTTATGTACCTTAGAATCCACTTCAATGCTTGTTAATGAGCTTTTCCAAGATTCACCATGTACCTGCTTTCAAGACTTACTACATATGTTATGTCAGGTCTAGTACACACAATAGCATACATCAAAGAACCTACTATATTAGCATATGGAATGCTATTCATATAAGCTCTTTCGGCATCAGTACTGGGACATTGATCTATACTTAGCTTGAATTAAGGGTTTGTCGAAGTCACAATAGGTTTTGAATTTAACATACTAAACTTTTCGAGAATCTTCCGTAGGTATGCCTCTTGAGATAGGCATAATTTCGAATGCTTTCTATCTCTTCGAATGTTAATCCCAAGAATCCTGGATGCAGCTCCTAGATCCTTTATCTCGAACTCCTTATTGAGTTCATCCTTCATCCTCATTACATCTTCAACATTATTGCTTGCTATTAGAATATCATCCATATAGAGCAACAAAATAACAATGAATTGCCAGGTCGAAATGACTTCTAATGAAACTTATGCGTTCCATGAACTTTTCGAATATCTTATTCCACTGTCGAGGAGATTGTTTTAATCCATATAAAGATCACTTCAGCTTTCACATATAATCTTCCTTCCCCTTTTCGACATACCTTTCAAGTTGTCTCATCAAGATTGTTTCATCTAGATCGCCATACAAGAATGCAGTATTCACATCCATTTGTTATAGTTCAAGGTAGAACCGTGCCACCGTGGCAAACAACATTTGAATGGATATGTGCTTCACAACAAGAGAGAACACATCATTGAAGTCTACACTTTCTTTCTGAGTGAAACCCCTAGCAACCAATCTTGCCTTGCATCTCTTTCACGTCACTCCTTCGATTCCTTCCTTAACTTTGAAATTCCACTTACAAATGACTAACCTGGCTCCAACAGGTTTCTTGATCAGTTTTCAGGTGTTGTTATCATGAAGATATTTCATCTCATCATCCACGGCCTTCAACCATTCAGTCTTATTTCGAATCCTCATAACTTCCCTATATTCTCTAGGTTCTTCTTCTAGAACCTCACTTGCAGAGATTAAGGCATACGTTATAAGTTCTGCATACCCAAGTCTCTGAGGTGACTTGATGACTCTCCTCGACCTGTCTCTTGCTAGTAGGTAGTCATTATCAATCTCCTCATCTTCAACATCAGCTTCTGCTTCTTCTTCGACTTCATATGGGATACACAATTCCACATCAACATGCTCCACCTAAACAAGAACCTCTCCATGTTCTAACTCTTCGACAACATCATCAATTTTCTTGAAGGCCATCTCAGTTTCATTAAAAAATACATCTTGACTAATGATACACCTCCTCTTACCTGGCTCTAGCCACTATAGCAGATAAGCTTTGACTCTTTTAGGGTATCCCATTAACATGTATTTTAGAGCTCTAGGTTCGGCCTTGTCTTGCCTAATGTAAGCATAGACCACGCAGCCAAATACTCTCAATTTGCCGAGATCTGGTGGATATCCCAACCAAATTTCTTCAGGTGTCTTCATATCTAACATAGTCAAAGGACATCTTTTTATCAGATATGTTGTTATCGAAACAGTCTCAGCCCAAAACACCTTCTTTATCCTAGTATTAGTCAACATGCGTCTAGCTCTTTTCAAAATAGTTCGATTAAACCTTTTGACCAAACTGTTTTATTGTGGAGTACCTGCAATGAGTTTGTGCATTGCAATACCTGAGGTAACACAAAAGCTTTCAAACGCCTTATTGTAAAATTTAAGGCAATTGTCGGTTCTCAACCTCTTGACTTTTCTGCCAGTCTTATTTTCGACCAGATTCTTCAAACCTTTGAAATTCTCAAATGTTTCATCCTTAGTCTTCTGGATGAATACTCATAACTTTCTGGAATAATCATCAATCATGAATAAGAAATACCTTACTTCTGAATGTGATGAACACCTTGCAGACCCCCAAAGATTAGCATGGGTGTAATTAAGAGATCCATGTATTCTTTGTTTGTCTTTGTTAAACTTTACTCTGTAACTTTTTCCAAGTACACAGGGTTCACAAAATTTCATCTTTTCGACTTTGTCTCCACCAAGAAGATTTTGTTTCCCCAATTCTACCAGACCCCTTTCATTGGCATGGCCCAATCTCATGTGCCAAATTTTTGTCTTCGACAAAGGTATCATGGATGCAGCATTCATCAAACCACTTACAACTTCAGCCTCAAGGGTATACAAGCCTTGTTTCTTCACGCCTCTCAATACTTCCTTCGACCCCTTCATGACTCTTAGGATACTTTTATTTCCTTGGAAAACATATCCATTCTTGTCGAATTCACCAAGAGAAATCAAATTTCTCTTCAAATCAGGTACATACCTGACTTCATCCAATAACCTTATTGACTCATCATGGAGCTTGAATCTCACAGCTCCAATACCTGCAATTTTGCAAGCTTTGTTGTTTCCCGGCAGTATTGATCCACCATTTTGATTACACAATTCCTAAAACATATCTTTGTTTGGAATCACGTGTCAAGTGCAACTTGAATCCATAATCCACTCCTTTCTTGAGTCACTGCTTGAGATCACAAGGACATCAGATGAGTCAAAGTCATCTTGAACAATGGTCGTGTTGCCATTATCCTTACCTCCATGATCTTTCAGGTGCTCAGGACACACCTTTCTTGTATGACCCTCCTTCTTACAATGATATCATCGAATACCAGATGACTCGTCACTATAAGACTTTTGCTGACTTTTACCTTTCTTCTTGTCGAACTTACCATCATTTCGCAAGAATTTTCCTCTAACGGTCAAACCTTCACCAACCCTCGAAGGTTTATGCTCTTTTCATTTGTTCAAGTCTTTAGAGTACAAGGTTGATTGAACTTCTTCAAAGCTCAAAGACTCTATTCCATACAAGAGAGTTTCTTTGAAGTGAGCATGTGATATGGGCAAAGCGCACAATAGCAACAAGGCTTGATTTTCATCATCGATCTTCACATCAATATTTTCAAGATCAAGAATCATCCTGTTGAACATATCCAACTACTTAGCCAACACCTTGTCTTCACTCATCTTGAATGAATACAAAGCTTGCTTCAGGTAGAGTCAATTCACCAGAGATTTGGTCATGTACAAACTTTCAAGTTTCAACCATAACCCCAATATCGTAGTCTCCTTTGATACCTGTTGGAGAACCTTATCACCAAGGCTCAACAATATTGCACTGTGAGTTTTATCTATCATGGTCGTCTTTTCTTTTTTTCGTTAACGCAACGTCCATGGTTGCCTCTCCCTTCAACGCTTCCAGACAATCCTACTGAATCAGTAGAGTTTTCATCTTCAAGCGCCACAGACCGAAGTTGTTCACTCTGGTGAACTTTTCAATCTCATAATTTGTTGAAGGCATCACCTCCACGCTCATCGCACCAATTTGTTATGAAAAATGGTGTCTTGAAACAAAGTATAAACGATTTCTTTATGATCAAGAAACACACAGGGGTTAGGGTTAACGAAAAAAACAAGAAGAACAACAAGAATTGGTTATAACTATTATTCTTTACTTTCTCTTTAAATTAAATTAGAAGTACTCAAGAATAACAAATAACTCTCTCACCCTAATTAGGATTTGCCACATTTAAGATGAGAGACTAGTATGCCATTTATAATAAAAATCTAACATACTAAACTAATGGTTTTTTTTAACAATTATCCATTACAAGCTAACTTATGGTACAACCTAACTTAAAACAATTGGATCCTTAACTCAAAGCGCAATTCGATAACTACATACTAGAACACATTTCGACTACAGTATGTAAGTTTTTCACAACAACATGTGAGCAGACTTCGACGGCATGCTAAACCTCTGTCAACAATACTAGAGTTTGATCAAATATCTCAAATTTATAATGAGTATTCAAATATTTAGACAATTTAATCGCTTGAGGAGTTCAAGAGAGCTAGGTTACCGTTAAAAAACAAAGTGTATTTGGTCTTTGACATTTTATAAATCAAGATAGAACTTGCAACGACTAATTTTCTATTTGTATGGTCTAATAATATCATTTAAATAGGGGTGAGCAAGGGACGGATCGGGAAGGGTTATGACTAACCCTAACCCTATCTTAAATTTTGATCGGGCTATTTTAATGACTCTAACTCGTACCTAGATCTGAAAAACCCGATAATATATAAGTTAGTTTAGATCGGGTTGTTGTAACACGATATCGGGTTGACCCGAAATATATGGAAAAAAATTAGCGACTTAAGAAATTTATTATAGTATTTTACAAAATTCATTTAAATGAAAATATGAATAAAATAATTAGAATGAATGAAAAACAATAAAGACTTCTAAAGTCAATTTTTTAAAATAAAAACATGATGTAATTCTATATATGTCATCACTCTTTTTTTCCACTAAAACATAGTAAGAAGATGTAAAATAAAAAACATGATGTCAGAGAACTAGAGAAGTGTGAAAGTTGGGAAGTGAGAAGATGTTTACTTAGTACTTATTGAGTGCATATATTAAATTATGAGATAGGAAGTGGAAAAGTATATTGGAAAATTAGAATAATCTAAATATACCAATAAATAAAATAAATAAATAGCACCATATGTGCATTCATAATATTAGGATGAGTTAGGTAATCTGAGGGTCAACCCGAACCCGTCTCAATCTGATATTGGGTTCAATTTTGAACAGTTTTTTTTTTGTTGTTTTTTTGCATGAGACGGATTCATTTGTGACCAGGGTTGAGTTCTACACACCTCTTACATTTAAATGCAGAATGACACGTTTATCTTGCATCGTCTCCAAAACTAACCATTGTTTGACAAAATCGTGTTATTTTTTAACCTTAAAAATAGATAAAGTATCGAACAAAATTAATAGAAAAACTAATTAAAATTTAATTTGACATTTCCCGATCAAAGCAGTGTTAGACAAGTGAAATTGCCTAATAAAATAGAGTCGAATTTTTCCCATATTTAGTTCAAAAGAAGAGAGAGAGTCAAAATATAGAAAAGTTTTACAATAGTTTTTAAGAGCTAGAAATAGGTGAAGTTGACATAATAAAAAATAAATAATAGAGGGACACACCACGAGATTATTGTTGTCATTAATAAATTGACACGTGGGGACCAATTTGATTAAACTCACCAATCACATGCACATTATGCGTGTCTTTACTTCCTCTCTTGCACATGCTTCCCTTTCTCTTTCTTTTTCTTATCCATGTGCCATTTCTTTATTTCCACTCATTTTTTCAACTATTTTTCTAATACAAACCATCAACTTTATAAATATGTATTGCGTAACAACACTTAAATAATAATTACTTAATCAAAAATATGTAATTAACTCATAATAACATATATCACATGAAATAGTGTTTCATGCCAAACATAATCTTTCTTTATTTATATCTATCTCTTTGGTACCAACTCATCCCTCACCTACTTCCACTTTCTTTGCATTTTTTTTACTTTAATTGGGCAACAACCCTTTCTTCATTCACTTTATTCTTATTTCCTAAAATAAAATTTTTTTGCCATTTATTTCAAAAATATATCTTTGTACATATTTTTGAAGACCTTTATTGAGTGGAAGGAAAATTATAATACGGTATCTTAAATAATGAGTTTCTCTTGCTTAACATATGTTTTTTTATGTAATCACTAAAATTTCACTTATAAAAAAATATAAAATTTTGTAATTTCGATCAAATCTACATATTTACAATTGAGTGTCTTTGCATAAGAAATCTATAAGAGCAAATTGCTCTTATAAATTTTTTATATATAGAATAACAAAATTGTGACAGTTTAAATTTTTTAAAATATTAACACTTTGGAGATTAATTAGGAAAAAAAAGTTATTTGAAAATTTTTATTAAAAAACATATTTATTTTTATAAAAAAAAATTGTTCTCTCACAATTATCAATTGAATTAAATTGACTGTTTAATATATATTAGATTTTTTTTCTCTAATATATTTTATAAAATAAAGTGCTGATTAAATACTTGTTTTAATTTTGAAAAGAAAAATTATTTATGATAAACACTTCGATAGTCTTGAATTTAATTGAATATGAGTATCTTTCTCTAATCAAACAAGGATATTCAATGTCACCTTATTTTCTAACATTATCTTATTTTTAGAAAGTTAAAATTTTAAATTAATTAACACACAAATATCTATATCTAACTAAAATTAAATGGTGCATAAGAATTTGCCAACATTAAATTTATTTATTACTGGTTGTATTAAGAGATCCTATTAAAAAAATTAAATAAGTTCAATATAGTGATTTTATAAAATAGTGTAAAATATTTTTAAATTCATCCTTGCTCCAAAATTACTATGATATTTAAAAAATAATAACGAACATCGTTCAAAAAAAAGACTTATATGATGTATCTACATTTACATTTGACAACTTATTTTCTTAAATTTTATGAGTTCAATGAACCATTGTTATGTGTGAGTTTTATTGTAAAAAAATGAATATCTATAATTTTTTGGATACTCTAAATATGTTTGATTAACACACTCAATATAAATATGTATAGTTGTTGTGAATGACGAATTCAGAAATTGTAATTAATGAGATAAATTATATATATTATTATAAATATATAAAAAACAAATATATTAACATAAGTAATAACATTATTATTTTAAAAAATTTAAAATGCCACAATTTTGTTATTCTATATATAAAAAAATCAAAGAGACTTAAATATATTCAAAAAAATATCTACAAATCGTTATATTTTAAAATTATTATATATATTTTTGTTTTTAATATGTAACAAAAAATCCATCAATAATTTATGTATGTTTAGTTTTTCAAATATACAATTATTATTTCTTTTGTGGTGACATTACATGTATTTCATTGGATAAGAAGCAAATTTTTTAAATAATTTATAATTCTGTAAGTAATTTGGTGGGGGCAGCTGCCCCAATGGCATACATATAAATCCGTGCCATATAAATATGTATATAATTTTTTTTTGTATATAATGTGTCATTTTAATTTTTTTAATGTCAGTTTCGAACCTAATATCAGAAGATTGAAGGGAGGAAGTTCAAACCAACTATTCACCAGGTGAAATCGACAATGTGTCATTTTAATTTTAATATAAATATATATATGATTTTTGCTTTGGCTATATAGCCATTAAATATATGATACAAAATATGTCAATTAAGTTTTGTTTTACAAAAATACATGTTATAATAAGAAATACATAAAATTAAAAATAAAATTCTATTTTAAAAGTACAAGGAATTTCACATCGGTTAATAGTATCATCCGAGGAAAAAGTGAGAGATTTCACCTAGTTTACAGAACATTTGATATAAAAAGCGGGAGATTTTTCCTCGGTTAACCTTCCAACCAAAGAGAAAAGTGACGCACGTTCCTGTTTTTCGTCTCGGCTAGTGACTCGAGAGAGAAAATGATGCATTTCCTATCAAACCTTATATTACATCGGTACTCCAACCTAGATAAAAATCATCTTGCGAGTAAAAATCTTTTTTTATAGTAGTGATTTTTTATAAGAATTAAATTCAATTTTTTCATGATTTAGTAAAAATTAAAATATATTTAATATTAATATTATATAATGCGTATAAATAGTCCTTTTAAATGCTAGTATTTCAAGAGTCAAGTATAAATTATATATTAAGTGTTTTTCTATAGATAATATAAATTAACTTATTTATATTTAAAAATCTATTATTTTTTTATAAGCAAAATATTATATTAAAGCTATCATAAGGAATATTTAACTCTAATGCAGAAGAAAAGGACAATCTAAACTACCTCAAGAACAATAAAGGATTGGACATCCAAAACTTTAGGATAATGTACATGACCCTTTGATCTAGCACTAAATCAGTCTCGAGTTAAAGATTTTGTTACTATAACGATCTCCTTGCTCTCTTTCATCCCTCGGTTAAAAAGAATATTGTTTCTAATCAACCAAATAGTCCTAACCACCGCAAACCAGATATGAATCATATAGCTTCTTTTGGCTCGCCTCTGCAAAGCAGAATCAAACAACAACAAGTGATTTGAAATTTCCCGGCTAGAGAGAAAATTTCCCACCTCAACCCTTTCAAAGATACAAGACCAAACTTCATCAACCACTTTGCAGTCCATAAACAAGTGTTGGTGGGCCAAGATATAACTGACAAACAAGATTATGTATATCGGATATCACTCCCCTCTTCGTAAGTTCATATTTTGTTTGCAACCTATTAAGAAACATTTTCCAAGTAAACACTTGAATATTGCTAGGGACATTAAATTTCCAAACACACTTTAGAGAATGCTTCAAATCAGTACTCGACCGAAAATTTGAACAATCCAACGCGTTTAATCTAATATACACGGATGTGGCTAAGAACCTACCAGAATCACGCCACTAAACAACCAATTTGTCAGATCAGAGCAAGGATAAATCTGATATAGAATTTGAAATTCATAGTTTACCGGTTCCGATAGAATCTTCGCACTTGGGCATACAAATCAAATCCAAAAACCTGCTTCGCTATCCTTCAAGAATGGTTCCCCTAAATTTTCAAACAATACAGGGAACTGCACAAAAAGATAGGTTCTACACCCAACCACTAGTCCCTCCAAAAATAGATATCGGATTTGTTCCCTAACTTGCATGTAATACTCTTGTCGAACCAATTATTCTCAACACCCCAAAATCCTAAACAACCAACAAAACCCCTATACCATAATGAAGATTTGAAACCTGTAGTAGGAGAATGTGGATCACGAATTAAAGCCTTTATATCTCCATATTTAAACACAAGCAGTTTATACCATAACGAATCTTCTGCTGTTAAAATCCTCCAGCCTCATTTTGTTAGCAAGGCCCTATTGAAAATGTTACAATGCTTCACACATAACCCCCTCCCCCTCCCCCCTCCTTTCGGCTTTTAAGGAACAAACTTCATACCACGCTACCAATTAATCCTTCTAATTTTTTCTTCCCCAGTCCACAAAAACGGCCGTTGGATTTTGATGACTCTTGAGTGATTACTTCAGGAGCATTGTAGAAGGAAAAGAACAACGGAGGAATATAATTCAACATTGAATTAAGCAATGTCACTTTACCGCCAAAAGATATTAATTTCCCTTTCCAATAGGATAACCTATTCCCCAACTTCGAAATAACTAGAATCACTGAGGATTGCCTTCTAGGATTACACCCAATCATAATTCTAAGAAAATTAAAAGGAGAAAGGCTAATCACACACGCTAAAAACTCTGAAAAAGCCTTCAAAAAATCCATATTAAATTGAAACCAATAATTTTGCTTTTATGGAATTTAATAGACAAACTCGAACAAAGCTCAAACCCACGAAGTAAAGCTTTTATTGACTAAATATTTTCTCAACACTGTTGGCCTACAATCATTATGTCATCCGCAATTTGAAGAAGATCAATTTGCAGATTATCGAAAAAAGCAAAGAGGTTGAAACACTAAATATAGCAAGCATTCCGCATTAAACCTATAATCCCTTCTGCAGCTAGAATGAAAAATAAGGGAGAAAGTAGATCTCCTTATCAAAGCCCTCTACAAGCTTGAAAGTCAATAGTAAGAATACCATTTATCAAAGCTGAGAATGAAGTCGAACAAACGCATGCCTTAATCCAATTAATCCACTTACTATCAAAGTTCATTCTCTTCATCACATAGATCAAGTAATCCCAAGAGACTAAATATGAAGCCTTCTTAAAATCTACTTTGAAGATGAATAAACCTTTTTTATTTCTCCTACCAAAGTCAACCACCTCATTGAGTATCATAACCCATCAAACAAGTCTCTATTTGGAATGAAAGTCAATTGGTTCAAGGAAACTAACTTATTCAACATCGTATTCAATCTATCCACCAACAATTTAGATATGATCATGTATATAGTTTCTATAAGACAAATACGATGATAGTTATTCAAACATTGAGGAGTCTGACATTTTGATATTAAGGAGAAGAAGGTTGTTGACATAGTCTAAGATAAGCATGCACAAAAAATTCATTAACATGTCATATTCCAAATTTGTCTTACCTCTCATTCATTTTATCTGGCCCATAGCTTTTGATTCATCTGCATACATTTACCCCAATCATCCATTTTAGTTAAGGTCATTCATTCATATGCATCTACATGTAACATTACTAGGTCTAAAGGTTCGTGATGTTTGGATTTAAACTGAATAAAGTGGATTGTCTTGATATATGAACTATTGCTTCATGATCAAAGGGTTTTCTCAAATAAAGTCTTTATCATGTGATCATTCTCAATATGTGACAGTTAAATAAGTCCCCATGGATTAGGACTTTACTTTTAGAATAATTTACTTTGGATTATTGGTCATCATATGAAAGCTTGGAATAGGAACTGATCTGACCTGATCAGAAGGGGATCACGATATGGCCACGCGCTACTGGACGGCTACCTGTTCGCCGGGGTGAGAAGGAGGAGGGGGGTGTACCTGCAAGACACTCCGATGCCAAAGTAAGAAGTTGGGCAGAGTGGAAGCAATAGTACAGAAAAAGGGGCAAGAAGAGTTACCTGACCCTCTTGAGGAAGAGGGTATTTATAGAGAGACCCCAGCGCTGGGCCAACGGTCATTTGAGGTGGGCTGGATGACCAGGCCCAACCCTAATGACTGCTAGGGCTTACGTGGCGTAGTGAAGACCAGGACGTGGTCTTCGCCCTAGTTCAACCGCTCCTAGATCTCCGGAAAGTGGGTTTGACCTGCTCTTTCGGAGGTGGGCAGTTGGCCGGTGACGTGTCCCCGCGGGGGGGAGCACGTGGAGAACGTGCGCCGAGCACGTTATTCTCCCTGCGGAGGGGAGCCCGGGAGGTTCCCCGGAGCGTGTTGTTCTCCCCGCGGAGGGGAGGAGCCAAGGGCCGTGCTTTGGTGAGCCGGGGACGGTTCTGCTCGTCCGGTGTGGTGGACGATGAAAGGTTGTTGGGACGTTGCTTGTGTTCGGAGGCTTGCCCTGCTCGTCTTGAGGGGGGCACGTGCCCGGCGTGCCTGATTCGCTTGTTGGGCCGTACGCGGTATTGGGCCTGCCGAGGTTGGGCCCATACCGGAACAGGAACAAAGAAGAGCTCTAAGGCAGTTAGTCACAAGTTGACTTTTGCTCAAAGTCAACCATGGAAGGTTGACTTTATTGACCAAGTCACTTTAACTTTCGCATTTCACTTCTACTTTCCTTTAAACACATCTGGTCATTAATTAAATGATGAACTATTGGAAATTCAAATTCAAAGTTCATGTTCACAAAATAAGGGAAAAGTATTTTATTACTTGAAAAGTGAGTTACAAAGTCAACTACCATGTACAAAAGTCAAGATTTGTTTCAAATTCAAGAACACGTTGCAAAAATGGATAGTACATTCAAAAATACCTATTTCTCTTCTAAATCTCCAAGTTTTCTCCATCTTCATGTCACCACAACCATATTGTCTTCAAAAACATTGCACCACATGTGTTCAAAACATCCATGAATAGCTTGGTACCTTCATGACAAACCACCAAACTTCATGCCCAAACCTGCACCACCGTGATGCGCCATAATCCAACCTGCAATATTAATATCAAATAATATCATCATCACCATGACTTCACATTACTCGTCATCAGCTCATAATCTTACCATGCCATCATCTTTGTATCATTTTGACCTACCATAGTACCCTGCACATGCCAAAAGGAATTCGAAAAACAAGTGAAACATAACAACATCAAACACCCAGAACCACACTAACACAAATACATACACATAGAACCCCAGTTGAATTAATCAAAAGTAAAAAATAAAATTAGCAAGGCCGAAAGTGTGACTTAATTATAATTCATCACTATTAGACATACACGGTATAGCATACAACTGAGTCAAACAAAAATCAAGCAAGTTCACAACTTACCAGCACACAACATAGACCTCATACATACACTCAAAATGAAATAAGAGCAAGGGAAAACACATATATGACATAGCATCCATAAAGTGAAACTCACACTTCCATCAAATTCAACATACAACATCATAAAGTCATCCACACATACATGAACTAAGACAAGCATAGCACGACTAATTCAACATTTCAACTGAACTCAAATGCACATACATTATCACAACGATAACACAAAATCCATTCATACATACATTGTCATAATTCCAATTAACACCGTCATTTAATCCTCATAACCAATTTCAAACTAAAAATTAATTGACCCTTAACTATAATAAATTGTTAATCAATTTCAAACTCCCACTAAATACTCTTGTAACTAACTCACCCTTAACCCACCTCAAGTTAGTTACAAACTAATTGTTAACTTCCGACAAACTCTTTAACAACTTACTAATAAACTAACTGCATTCTAACTTCCAAATGACATGTGTCCTAGTAAAGTATCCAAAATTCCCTTGAGCTAGAATTCCCTCCAAATTTCAAATAACCAACATTCAAAGGCCAAACTAACACACTCCTACTACATTATTTCAACTAAAATTAGCACAAAAGAAACACATTCACCTCAACTGTCTAATACTCCAATGAACACACAATCTAACTTCTCATCATCTATTATTTTCCCTTGCTCAATTGAAGCCTAATATCATTATCCCAAGGCTAGAATTCAACCTCACTCATTCCCTGATTGAATCAGTTAACTTTCCTTCCAATTTCCTCAACACTCATCTATATAAACCTAACTTTCACTATCATCATGGACACAAAAATCTCCACCCTATTGTTACTCTGTCAAACTCTCATCTCAAACCCCTTACTAGAGCTCTCAAATCCATGAATTGTAAGAGCTTCAATACCTGAAGCTCTAAGCAATTGAGCTAAGCCTACACTCATCAACCTCTACCTTAATTGTTCATCATCACTCACTCGTGAAAATTCACACTTCCAACCTAATATCTACACCCTCATAACTCTTCTACTTTATCCTAACACATCAATAACAACAATAGTTCACGCAACAATCTGAAAATCAACCAAGGAAATCAAAAAGAAAGAGAAAAAGAAGAAGATTTAGTTTGTAACTACTTACCTAAGAATTGGAGCCTCCTCTTTGGTCTTCTTTTATCATTATCTCCAGCTCATCGTACCACTCTCACCAAGGCACTTCTCAGCCTTTTCGATAAACACTAAAACCTCCATTTTCAATCTTCTTTGCTTCATTTTTGTTACCAAGTTGTAAAGAGGACTTGTGTGAGCAAAACCCCTAAATTTGCACTCTGATTCCATGGATCAATGGAATTTAATTTTCATTTGAAGTGTTCTAGGGTATCAAGATTATGGGTAAATTAAAGGGTTATTGTGGATTGTTAAAAAAATCATAGGTTGGGGATGGAGAGAGGGTAAGGAGAGGATCATTGTAATGGTGGTTTGGTGTGGTTCTGGGCCGCGTGTTGTTGCGGTAAAGCGGCAAGAAAAAGTAAGTTTGGAAGTATTCTGGGTTTTATCGTATCCACAGGGATCGGTGCAAGAGAGAGAATGTCTTTCAACGGTCTCTACATTTCTAAGCTTATTGTGAAAATTTGTTGATAGATCAAAGGTACCATAAATTAAAGCAGAAAATATAAAGACGAAAAATATAAAGTAAAGAATTTAAAATAAACGGAGCCTTGTTGGAATTGGAATTTCATTAATAGATAACATATGCATTCTTTTGACTAGTTAAACACAAATCAATCATTCGTCTAATACCCTCACGTATCACCCACAACCGAGGTTATGTCTAACGCAAAGTTGAGAGGACAACCATATTGTCTCATTGGTGATGTCTCACACAACTCACAACCCAAGGCATTAAGAATCGATACTCACGTGAATGTTAAATCTAAATCTATATCTAGATTTTAGAATCATCCTAGATCCAAATCTGAAGAGTATATGTATATAGCGGTTTAAATCAAAGATAAATAGGTAAACAAAGATGACACCTATATCATATAAATAATTGCTTAATATAAAACACCATGATCAGAATACGTACATAAGCTTAACCCTTTTTAACATATATTCAACTAATTTATGTATGTGAACATAGTTTTTCATCTCTATTATCGAGCATCCTTACAACATCATTTATGTCTAAAGTATTATTGTGGGGTTTACCATATTAATCACTAGATGATGCTCATGCTAATAATCAACGCAATAACATAAAAGCTTGATACTAGTGAATATCAACTCACAAATCTACGTCTAGAGTTTTCTCATTGATAGATGAATATCTTAGATCTAGGATTCGAAAGAGAATTCTTAACACACACTCAAACCCATAAATACGAAATCAAAGATAACATCAATATTGAATCAAAACTAGTTCACAATAAAAAGAATAGAAGAAATACATAAGGTTTCAATCAATTACATCCATCTCTAACAAGAGATTGAAGCACTTACTCGAAGATCATACTCCGGTTTATTTTAATTTTGGCTTCTCCCTCTTAGTGTTTCATTTCTCTCTCTAAAGTATGTTTTAAATGCAGAGAGATAAAGTTGGATCCCAAAAATATCTAGTAAGTTCCCTTATATACAAGTTACAAAAAGTGCCTATAAGTGGCACCACGCTAAGTATCAGCAGAGTGCGCTTAGCACGATCAATTCAAAGGCGACAAAAATATAGAGAGTGTGCTAAGTGCGGCGAGAGCGTGCTAAGCATGGCCTGAAACCCTCAGCTACTTCCTATGATCCAAACTGGCACTGAACTCGTGCTGAAAAGTAGGTTAAGCGCGATTTTTTGACAAATTATCGCAAAAGTAATCTTGCTATTGTTTGTACTGCGAACTTGCTGATTCTTATTCATTTCTTTGGCTTCCTTGTCCAATCAATTGTATCTTAATGATTGATGTTTTATGCTTATATCCTGCACAATAATACACATACCAAAGCATCCAAAGATATTTGTAATATAATTGAAGAACCACATAAGAACAAGAAATAAATCCATTAAAACATGAGAAATGAGTTGAAAATTGTCAAGAAAGATGGTTCAACTTAAGTCATATTTTGCACTTAACACCATGTCGCCGCCGGAGGTGATTTTCAGTGCGACGACAACGATTTTAGGCGGCCATTCAGTTTGAGAGGAGAGAGACGAAGTCTGAGAAGTGAAATGTTGAATGAGGGAACTCTTTCCCCTTTCCCCTTTATGAGTCCATCTTCATGGGTTTGGTCCAATGTCCAATTGTCTTTACTCAGCGTACCCATACTTTCCTTGTTACACCTCTTATCTGAAAGGAAGAAAAAAACAATAACAAAATAAACCCGGGCCTCAATCCCTGACCCAACGTCCTGATGACTCTCAATACATATTTTCAACTCTGCACCCCCAGGTAGTATTTTTATTTATTTATTTTAATTCTTAGGAAAATTCATGGTTATTTGTTTAATCTTTTTTAACACATCAAAGTAACTTCTAGTTGCAATTAGATTTAATCTTAATTATTTTTATAATTAAATTTCTTAATTATGACAAGATTAAGATTAATTAGAAAATTAGGGTTAATAACATTAATTTTTCTTTTTCTTTTTCTTGGTCTTTAATTCATAATTCATGGTAGGTTGCTTGAGTAGTTTGATCTTATGTATTGGTTGACCTAAAAACTTGCATGATCCCACATTCTTAATTGAATTAATTACTTTAGTATATTATTTATTTAATTTTTTTGATTAATTAGTTACATGATCAAACGCCCTAGAAAATAGGTAGACAATACATGAACCCTTAGGAGTTTAGCTTTGATTGATCCTTTTGGTTAGCTAACTAAATTGAATTTAAGGGATAATTTCAGGTGAAATTACATGATTGTAGTACCCTTTTGGTGTTATAAAATGATCTTGCAATAATTTTTATATTTCATCTAATCCTTAGCAATATTCTTTATTTTCCTTATGTCATAATAAGACTAAATACTTCGTTTACAAATAAACCAAAAATACTATAAAAAAAACACAACGTGAATTGTGAGCTATATGTAACACCCCATACTGCTTTCAGGAATACCGACCGACCCCACAAACCAACACGAACCTTTTCAGCTTTCTTTGTCCTCACTCACATGCTTTCCAGGAAACTTCCCAGAAGTTCACCCATCCCAATACTAGTGCAAGTCAAGCACGCTTAGCTATGGAGTTCTTATGGAACAAGATACCGAAAAGAAGATGCATCTTGTTGCTATAGGTAGTGTTTGCCATGAAAATTGGTGAACAACTGTTGGTCTTACAAATCGAAAAAAGATATGTTTTACTTGCAGGATCGACCACACAAATCCTAGGACATGTGCTAATTGATCTTAAATAAAGTGTATAAAAACTATAAACACTTTGACAGAGTTTATGATAAAGCAACTTATCTCAAATGTAAATGAGTTTAGGTAACAAAAAGTAAAATCGAAGTACTGGTAAATGATGAAGACAAGAACTTGCATAAAGAAATAATACATTCTTAAAGAAAGAGATTTATTAAATTGCATTGAAATGAAAAGTTGGTGTTACATCAACGTACATTCTTACAAACTTGTATCTCTCAATACACGGGTACTTGGAGTATACTGAAGAATTTGTACACAATTGAACACCCACAAATCCTAACACTAAGACTTGTTATTTATAATAATAAAAAATAACTACCATTAACGGCTAGCAAACGAAATCGAGACAAGTGTCGCTACGCAAGCCTTCGAATCCTATAAGCATTCCACATGTCTTCTTTAAGGAATAGATGAAAATGAAATTTCCCTCTTTTATTTGAAGTCAAATGATCTTGCTGAAATACCTTTAGTGACATCTCTGTCGAATCAAATCTTCCAACTGCTGAGAAATATCTCTAAGTCTGTAACATAGATTCTCCTGGCAAAAGGACGCCTTCTACTCCCATTCCAAAATACGGCTCCAGTCGAAATAATTAAATTTCTTTAGGAAATCTATTTCCTACTTTTAATTCCATTCATGCGTCGAAATTAAGAGCCAACAAATTGCCCCCCAAAAATGTCATTTTCGACATCAATGAAGAAAAAGACATTTTTTTGATAGTATCATTCGACGCCTCAAATGACTTTTGTATATTTTTGATGTCTCTTACTAATCCAAAAACTCATGACGTCGTGATCATCATAGCAATTTTTGAAAAACGTTTCATCAAAGCATGCCACAATCTCTAGCCATCATCATGATTCCTAGATCCTAGGAAATTATGCACTAGGCATTAACTGCCCATGTTTCATCAAACGGCCCTTGTGGGACATGTGTCCCACTAACTATCAGCTCTTTAATGTTGATTTGAGGTTCTTTAAACTCCCACGAGCTTATAAATTGTTCCAAACTTAATCATTTTAGATTTTTTTTTCTCAAATGATTATTCTTTGGTTATCTTTATTATCTCTTGAAGTGCAGGCTTATATTTTTTCAAATGTTTCCCATTTACCTTCAAGATTCTTTTATCTTTATCTAATTCTTCAATCTCATATGCGCCATTAGAAAAGACTTGTATAACTTGAAAAAGGGCCTTCCCATTTAGGGAACCACTTACCTAGGGCTCTATCTTTTCGATCCATAGGCAAAATTACTTTCCAAACCAATTATTCTGGTGAAAACATTTTAACCTTAACTTGTTATACGATTTCTCTACTCTTTTCTTCTACCTTCTTAACAATTTCAAGGCATTAAGCCTTTCTTCATCCAAATCAACCAACTTATCCAACATCATGTTCCAATAGGATTCTGATGGAATCTCATGGTGTCTTTGGATCCTCATTGACTGTAAGTAGATTTCCACTGGCAACACTGTATCATGGCCAAACGTTAATCGAAATGGAGTTACATTGGTCGATTCTTTGGGAAAGGTTCGACATGCCCAAAGCACCTGATCCAAAGTCTTGTGCCAATTTCTAGGCTTCTTCCCCACATGTTTCTTGATTAGACCTATCACTATTTTGTTTGCTGCTTCGACCTGACCGTTAGCCTGAGCATAATAGGGCGTGGAAGTCAACAATTTGAAACCCATTTCCTTGGCGAAATCTTGCATTTTTCGACCAATAAAAACTTATCTTTGATCCGTTGTAATGGTTTCTGGGATTCCAAATCTATAAATAATATGTTTTTTCATGAATTTGATTACATCTTTTTGGTCGACATTTGGAAAAGGTATAGCTTCAATCCATTTTGTAAAATAGTCAATACCTACCAAAATGTACCTTTGATTTTTGGATGACGCTGGTCGAATTTCTCCAACCAAATCCAAAGCCCAGCCCCTAAAGGGCCATGGTTTAACTATGAAATATAATTCACTCGCAGGAACATGTTGACACATACGTATCCTTGGCACTCTTGGAACCCTTTAATGAATTCGATACAGTCTTTTAATATGGTGGGCCAATACATGCCTTGTCGAAATAACAACCATTTCATCTTATGGCCTACCTGGTGTGCCCCACATGCCCCACTATGGATAGTCGAAAGGGCTAAATATGCCTCTGATTCACTAAGGCACTTAAGTAAAACTCTCTCAGGAGTCTTTATCAACAACTCATTCCCCAAAGAACATAACTTAAAGCACGATACCTGATTTTTCGCTCTGTGAATGTCATTGGATTTTGCAGATACTCCACTATTGGTTTCCTCCAATCTCCATCCATCAAGCTATCTATTTCAAGGATTTAAAAGTTCTATTTATTAGTGCACCCTAGCTTTGTCGTTTCCAAATCTGATGGGGACAATCTGGATGACACAGCTCTTCCTCTGACTTCGACTGCATCTTGTAATTTTTCTTTCTTGATTTTATACCCTGAAGCAATTTGGGCCAAATCATTAGACATTTGATTCTTCAATCGAGGTATGTGTCGAATACATAATAAGATTTTTTTAACGCATTTGTACTCTTTTATAATTTGTTTTATGACTAACTCTGAGTCTCCCAGTATTTCAACTCGAGTTACCCCCAATTCCAACAATATCTCAAGTTTGGCTATTAAAGCCTCATATTCAGCCTCATTATTCGAATAGAGACCTTCGACTTTATACTTGAATCTTGTTGGAATTTTGTCGAGAGAAATAATCAACATTCCTACACCGGTTCCATCTCTATGACTAGAGCCATCGAAATATAATTTCCAAGGCTCAAGTTTGAGATATGTTATGTTATTTTCATTTATTAAATAGTCGACTATAAAGTTTGTTACCACTTGTCCTTTAACAGCCTTTAAAGTCATATATGTTAAGGAATATTCAGTCAAAGCTAATGCCAATTTACCAATTCGACTATGCAAAATTGGTTTGGACAACATATGTTTAATGATAGCGAAATGGGACAAAACATAAACATCAATTGGTTTTATATAATGCTTTAACTTTGTACAAGAGAAATACAAGCATAAACACAATTTTTCAACTATGTTATACCTAGTTTCTGCATCATTTAAAACTCTACAAAGATAGTAAATGGCTCTTTCGATGCCATTTTCATTCTCTTTAGCCAACATACTCCCTAAGGTTTTATCTGACGTGGATATATATAACCTCATGCTCCAATTCCTACAAGTTGGTGATAGAATTGGAGGATGACTCAATTAATCCTTGATTTTATCGAATGCTTCTTGTTGAGGTTTCCCCCATTCGAACCCTTCCTTGTTGAGTCGAAGCAGAGGTGAGAAGTCTTGAGTCTTTCCGCTGAGATTCGATATGAATCTCCTTAAGAAGTTAATCTTGCCCAATAGTGACTGTAATTCCTTCTTTGTCGATGGCTTTTTCGCCTCCATTATGGCCTTGGTCTTATTCTGGTTTATTTCGATTCCCTTTTTATGGACCATAAAGCCTAAGAAATCTCCCACCTGCACATAGAAAGCACATTTTAGAGGATTCATTTTTTAGACCATGCCTTCTCATCCTTTCAAAAGATTTTCGAAGATGGTCAATATGATTCTTCCCTGAGGTAGACCTAACAATAATAACATCAATGTATATTTTCATAAAAGTCTCTATATAATCATGGAAGATCGAATTCATTTCCTTTGATACGTTACCCTAACATTTTTTAAACCAAAAGGCATCACTACCCATTTGTAAGTGCCTAAGGCCCCAGGGCATCGAAAGGCTTTCTTTGAGACATCCTCTTCAGAAATAAAAATTCGATTATATCTCGAATAACCATCAAGCATACTAAGGTATTCGTAGCCTGCGGCAGAATCGACTAACATTTCCGCCACAGGCATTCGTATTTTGCAGTTGCAGCATTTAAATCTCTAAAATTTATGCATACCCTCAAAGAACCATTCTTTTTAATAATAGGCACACTATTTTCTAACCATTCGACATGTCTAGCTGTGCGAATGAATTTACATCGAATAAGCCGTTCGACCTCCTCTTTGATCTTTGAGAGAATTATCGGTGCAAACCGCCTTGGATTCTTCTTGATGGGCTTCTTTCCAGGTTTGATTGGCAACTTCAATTCGACAAAATCTCTTCTTAAACCAGGCATCTCGTCGTAATCCCATGCGAAACAAATTTTAAACTCCTTCAAATAGTTAGATTACTTCGACCTTGAGTTGTGGGCTGATGTTGGAACTTATGTATGTTGGTTTCTTTGTTGACCTCTCTCCTAGATCAATTTCTTAAAGTGGATCTTGCGCTAGCATCTTAATGTTGGCTACCCACAGATCCTTCTCGAAACCCAAAAGCTCGTCATCATATATTGCATCGAGCATATGGCCTTGTTGTTTCTCCTGAACCTTATCATGAGGTTTTAGATCAAAGTCCTTACCAGGACCCTCATTGTGTAAATCTTGGTTGGCTTCTACAACCATATTTTCCATTTCAGCCTCTAAGGTCATTTGTAACTTATTTTCGGATATGTAAGCCAAAATCATTTTTAGCACCTCAAATTTAGTCATCATCACCGAATTCACTTCTCCAACCTGTTGGAGTTATCCCAAATACACCAAGGTATGATAGGTTGTCTTCTCCTACCACCTCTCTATCCCATCGAAACCCTGGACGGGATGCAGATATAATAAACAATAAACGTCATCTGGGGTGAAAGCAAAATTGGCTGGATTGCATGGAGCAATGTTGGCCAAGTGTTTGTCGAAATTGTGTCGGTCGACATGATTGATTAGGGCCTTAAAATAACCTTGATCTGCCTCAATATTTTTGACAATGTCGTCTGTTCTCCATATCGTGATTCTCTGGTGCATGGAAGATGATATAGCCCTAACTCCGTGTATCCACTCTCGACCCAACAACAAGTTGTAGTTGACCTTTGTTTCTACACTATGATAAAGACATTGGATTTTTTCCCTTGTAGTTTTCTGAGATATAGGACATTTTCTTCTAAGCCTGAAACTCCTTATGGTAATCCATTGATGAGCCCCTGTCGATGTCGAATTTTTTCCATTTTTGTTGTCCCAGCTGTTTGCCCTCAACTGGCTTCATCCAACTTCCCTTGGAAGCCTCCACCGTTGGTTTGAATGTAGAAGGCTTAACCCCTGACACCCTCTGTTTGGTTTCGTCTTG
Source organism: Lathyrus sativus (assembly GCA_963859935.3). Taxonomy (NCBI): domain Eukaryota; kingdom Viridiplantae; phylum Streptophyta; class Magnoliopsida; order Fabales; family Fabaceae; genus Lathyrus; species Lathyrus sativus. Next base: position 711,836,787 of record OZ012735.1, on the reverse strand, counting down.
CCTGAAAGAAGATATTCTTGGTTAAAAACCTCATTGCCCATAGGAGACCTTCTTCTTGCGCCTTTCTTTTTCCTTTCTTACGCCCTCTATGTTGCATGCTGCCTTTTTATCAAACACAGCACCGCACCTTAGGCATAACATAATTTCAGATTTTTTGTTTGGACACATGTGAAGAAAGTCTATAAGGCTTTCCTCCTTTTGTTTGGGTAAGCCACTCTGTTGTATTCTTCATGTTGATGCTCCCCATCGACTTCCATGAGGGTTCCCTGTGAGACTTCCACCATGTTGATGTCCATGTTGATATCATCAACAATGTCCAACTTGCAGAATTGCATTCGAAGACCATCAGTGATCTTGCCCATTTGAACGAAACCATCAACAGTTTCCTTTGTTATTATCATAAGGTTGGAGTTCTCAGTAACTCCTTTGGTGAAGCCATCAGTAACTCTATTATCGAAACTGTCGTTGGTTTCTTGGATGAAGCCTTCAGTGGCTTCACGAACAAAATTTGTCATGAATTTATGGTCAAGCTCTTCAGTAACCTGGACAAAAACAACTTTTTTTAATAAAGTCCTCAGTGACTTCAACCATGTTGACTGCATTGTCGAAACCTTTAGCGACTTCGACCATGTTAACCTCTTTTGGCTCAGTATAGTGAGCGTCAACAATTTGTAGAGGATCGTCGTCATCATTCATCTGGTTTTGGGGCTTCTCCCCGAATTTCAGCCTTCCCTTTAGGATAGCATTTTGAACAAGATCCCTGAAAAGAAAACATTGAGAGGTTTTATGGCCCAAAAAATTATGGTATTTGCAAAATCCTATTTTCTTTCTTTGGTCTAAAGGGGGAATTTTAGCACCAGTAGGTACTATCATTTGCCCATCTTTAACTAACAAATCGAAGATTTCGTCACATTTTGTAACATCGAATGTATAAGTTTTCTTGGAAAATCTATCATTCTTTTCTGATTCAGTAGGGTTCTTCCCATTCAAAGGTCCTAAAACCTTGCAAGAATAGGGTGAACCCTTTTCCAATTCAGCGAGATCTACTTCATTCTCATCAAAACTCATAGGCTCACTGTAAGGCCCTTCGTCGTCTTCATTGAATTCGACATAGGCTATTCTTTTATTCTTATTTACCCTAACCTTTTCTTCTCTCAAACGTTCTAACTGTCGAACCATATAGCCTAACTGGGGCATATCCCTTAGGTATTGAGTATCTAATTTCTTCCTGATGGAATAATCTAGGTCATCAACAGCCATTTTGACGAACTCATGTTCTGGTATTTGTGTGAAACACCTTGCTTTGAGAAGTCGAAACCTATTCAAATAATCATCCATTGAGTCAGTAAACGTTTGTTTTATACTAGCCAATTCCTTCAAACTAATCTTTGTTTGTCCCATGTAGAATTGTTCATAGAATAAACGTTCTAACTAGGCCCAATTATGAATCAAATTTGGAGGTAGGGTTATGAACCAAGTGAAAGAATTTTTTGTAAGAGACCTTGGAAAATACTTGACCCTAAGATTCTCATTATTCTAAATGTCTCATGCTTCTATCAAATACCTAGCCAGATGTTCGACAGTAGACTCAGTAGTATCCCCAGAAAACTTAGTAAACTTAGGAACCTTTGTTCTTGCGGGTAAATCTGACTGAAGGATGTACTCAGATAACAATGATGTATAATTTGGCCGTCGAAGGCCAAAATTTACTCTGTTACGTGCCATGATTCTTTCGACCATGGCAGCCAAATTATTGTCTGTTGCTAGGTTGTTACGTCGAACTTGTTGTACAACGCTTTCAGCATCCTGATTCCTATTTACCAAAACTATCCTTGGTTCTTCTTCTCTAAGAACTTGTGGTTGGTTCCTAGGGGGTTCGACTCTAGTTCGTTCGATCATTCCCTGGTTGTTTTGATTTTCCTGGGATATATTTCCCGAATTTTGTTGAATTTGGTTAATAGTTTTGTCTTCGTCGAAGACTATCCCTTGGTTTTCTATCATATACTCCCTCGGTGGTTGTCGAGGGGGATTTGGTACACCAGAGAATTCTACAAGGCGCGTCATTTGCGCTGCTAATTGTTGATTAGTTTGGGTAGTATTCTGAATAAGGGGCTGAAAATTTCCCCCCATAGTTTGAGACATCATTTGAACTATTTGATGGTTACTTTCGTCCATCTGTTGTCTCAAATAAGATGCAGAACTGGTTGTCAAACTTGGCATTTGGGTTGAATACCCTATTCCTAAATTTTGATTATTTCAACCCATATTTACCCCAGAGCCGCGTCCCTGTAATGACGAAGTCGTTACGAGTCCTGTATATAATGGAGAGGTGTTTTGTAAGTTTTCTATCATTGAAGTTGGCATTCCATAGGGTGGGTCTCGAGGCAAAGGCATTGAAAACCCAGGGGGAGGGATGCCTCTGAATGTTGAAGCCCCTATCGGCGGTGGGGTCTGTGGAGGACTCCTTGGCCCAATATAAGTCAGAATAGGTTACGTATGGGAAATCGAATGTGTGGGTATCGAACTTCCCATAGATGGTATTGCTTCAGAGACAGGCGTTGAGACCGTTAGTCCTCCTGTCAAAGATCCTATGGGTTGTTCTATATTGTTATTCTTCATATCCTAAGGAATATTTGGCTGGTTTGAATTTGTTGTCATTCTCCTCCTATATCTCCTTCTTATTCTATCTTCGTTAGCGGTGGCTACCTTACCACTTCTTAATAACATGCAATGAAGTTTTTTTCAAAGAAAAAGTTGACCACATAACTAATAAATTTTTTCCAAAAAAAAAATTTGAAGCAATTTTTATGATCACTTAGCCCCGTCCCACTAGGCGTGCCAATTTGTTTGCCGTGAAAATTGGCGAATAACCGCTGGTCTTACAAATCAAAAAAATATTTGTTTTACTTGCAGGATCAACCGCATAAATCCTAGGACATGTGCTAATTGATCTTAAATAAAGGTTATAAAAACTATGAACACTTCGACAGAGTTCATGATAAAGCAACTTATCTCAAATGTAAATGAATTTAGGTGACAAGAAGTAAAATTGAAGTATTGGTAAATGATGAAAGACAAGAACTTGCATAAAGAAAGAATAAATTGTTAAAGAAAGAGATTTATTAAATTGCATTGAAATAAAAAGCTGGTGTTACATCAACGTACATTCATACAAACTCGTTTCTCTCAATACACGGGTACTTGGAGTATACTAAAGAATTTGTACACAATTGAACACCCACAAATCCTAACACTAAGACCTGTTATTTATAATAATAAAAAATAACTACCATTAACGGTTAGCAAACGAAATCGAGACAAGTGTCGCTATGCATGCCTTCGAATCCTATAAGCGCTCTACATGTCTCCTTTAAGGAATAGATGAAAATGGACTTTCCCTCTTTTATTTGAATTCAAATGATTTTACTGAAATACCCTTAGTGACACCTCTATCAAATCAAATCTTCCAACTGCTGAGAAATATCTCTAAGTCCGTAACATAGATTCTCCTGACGAAAGGACGCCTTCAACTCCCATTCCGAAATATGGCTCCAGTCGAAATAATTAAATTTCTTTAGGAACTCTATTTCCTACTTTTAATTCCATTCAGGCGTCGAAATTAAGAGCTAACAGGTAGGACCAATCAATTCTTATAAGCCTTCCTTCAACCATGAAGTCTCATCTATGTGCAACCTCAATATCCCTCTCATTCCGATGTGAATTCGGTTTTTCCTTAGAAGTTGCTAGGAGTGTCTCATTGGCATGCCTCGTGCATCGACAACCACTCCCTCGCCCTTGGGTGTTACATGTAACCACCAGTTTCCACTTGGTTCATCCCCGAACCACATCGTACGAGGAGAGGTATGACTCTGATTCCATTTGTAACGCCTCAAACTACTTTCAGAATTACCTACTAACCCCACAAACCAACACAAGTCTTTTCAGAATAATTTTTCCTCACTCACACGCTTTCCGAGAAACTTCTCAGAATGTCACCCATCCCAAAATTGTTTTAAGTCAAGCACGCTTAACTGTGGAGTTCTTATGGAACGAGATACCGAAAAGAAGATAGTATGAGTGACTTTCTGGGAAGTTTCCCAGAAGCATGTGAGTGAGGAAAAAACATTCATATCCTTATTCTGAATATCTTTGGATACAGGACGAATGACCTAGTGGTTGAAAGTATTCATCTCCACTCATAAACTTTAGTACAATTCAAATCAAGACAATTTTCATAATTAAAGGAAGAAAGAGGAGGATGTAGATTCTCTCTCCCAGAATGTTCAAACACTGCAATAAGAGCTCCCTGTCTGAATATCCGTCTTTAGACTAAAATCAATCATAACCCATCAAATTCAAAATTTTCGCCTTAGGGCATTAAAAAGTTTTTCATAAATGACATGTTAATTGTGTACTATCACAATAGAAACAATGCTTAAACCTCTCACGCGCGAGTATACAAATAACATTTAACTACTAGAACGTGAACATTAACATTGTTCAATGAGAGCTTCTATTTTCTCATTGCACAATGGAAATACCTAGGCACGAGATTTCAAAATCTTAGCGAACTCATTAATTAAAAACTTATCTTTTTCCCATTAATTAAAATCAATCGCAAGTAACCTTTAGATGATAACGTTCATTCGTGCAAAACAATCAAAACAGTTCCGTTAAGTACAACAGATGTAAGAGGCAGAGACGGATCCAGGAATTTTTGTTAATGGGGGCATAATATTAATATAAAAATGATAAAATAAATATAATATTTAGTGAGTAAAAAGAATTATGTCATTTTATATAAAAAAAAAATATAAAATACATGAACATCTAAGAATTGTTTTTTAAATTTTTTATATTTTTAAATGGGGCCAGCTGTCCCCAATAATATTAGAGCATCTTTAGTGGGAGTAAACTAAATGGGTAAACTAAGATATTTTTTGTGGGCCAAAAGTGATTTGTAGGATTTAAAAAATTTATAGTTGATTTGAGTAGTTTTTACTTTAATGGTGGTTGTTTATAAGAAATCAAAACTTGACCCCACATTTTATATTTTTTATTCAAGTTACCATTAATTTAATTATTTTAATTAAAATACATATAATTTTTTAAATAAAATTTACCTTAAAAACTTAAAAATAATATTAAATATATTTTATTATAAAATTAAAAATGATACAAAATTCACACCAATAATACATAAAAAAAATTACATTTTCATAGGAGTATAATTATAATAAGGATTCGATTGGTTGGGATTCATTTGATAAATAAATAAGATTGGAAATTAAAAGAAAAAAATTTAGAAGTAAAACTGTGTGTAAAAAAAATTAAAATTTCTATAGAATTTATAGAAGGTAAAAAATGATAATATGACCGTTACTATTTTCAAATATCATAACCTTACTTTAATGTTGTTGGAATATTTGGAATATTTTATTAATATTAAATAATATTATAATAGATTTCACATGAATAGTTAACGATAACTATATAGATAATGAGAACTAAATTTTAGTTCATTTGAATGCCATGTCAGCTCTCCTATAATACAAATTTCTTATTACTAACGTAAACTATAAATAATTTTGATAAAAAGTGTTAATACTTTTTTGTTTCATAACTAATTTTTAAACTCGAATCTGATTGCAATGATTATATCTCTTTAAAGATTTTATCAAAAAAATTTTATAATAATTAAAATTTAATAACAATTATGTATTGTTAACTGCGCAACGCAATTAATTCAGTTGAAGATCTAAGAGCTCTGTCTCTTCATCGATGATACAAAAACAGTAGTAATTAAGTTTACTCTAATGATTAAAGTATTAGATTCTAAAACGTTGCAAATGCACGATTTGTTAAAAAAAAACTCTCCACCAGCTAATATATAAATTCAAAGTTTTCAATAAATGGATTATTATATAATGATTGTCAAGGGTGGTATACGTGGTTTAGCACAGCCCACAGATATAAGTCGTATCAACTTTTGTCTCAGTGAAAGGTTTACGCATTCATTTAAAATAGAAAATAGGTTACTTATAAAATACAAAGGATATAATAAAATATAAATAGCCAACATGTGCATAAACTAAGTCAAAAAATAAAATAATACATCATGTAACTATTTTTATATTCCACGTGTCGAATGAATAATCACTTTACTGATTTTTTTATTCGCTCACAAAACATGAAATTAACTATTTACTTTTTTTTATTTGTTTGACAAAAGATAAACCATTCTAGTTGATTCAATTTGTTTTTAATTATGCACTTACTTTTCATTGGTTCACTCACTCATTTAGTCTCTCTTCATTAATTAATGTAAAAAATTGCTATTCTTACGCTCATTTTTACACCTAATACTTACACCGTATGTACTGTTCACCGTATTTATACGGTGAACAGTGTTTTTTTATTAAAATAATATATATTTTTTAAAATATTAATTTTTTTTATAAAAAATATTTATTTTTAAAATTTATTTTATAACACAAATATAAGATTGCACATTAACCAACTTTAGAGTTGCATTAACCACAAAAATCTATATCATTAACCAATTATTTTACCTATAATTTATTAACCACTTTCAATACTTCATTAACCAATAAAATACACACTATTAACTATGTTTTGAAGAATTTGTTCAAATATTTGTGAACAGTGAATTGGGTGTAGGGTGTAGAAAATGGTGTCAACATAGCAATCCTGAATTAGAGAATTATATATATATATATATATATATATATATATATATATATATATATATATATATATATATATATATATATATATATATATATATATTAAAAAATTAATTTTATTGATTTGATGAATTAGAGAATGAAAAGAAAATTTTTACCTATTAAATATTTGAAATTTATTTTAAATATAATATTTGTTGTTGTTGTCAAACTTTATTTTGTTTGTCATAAATTAACATTTTGAATGTTTTTTTACTCTTGATTTTATAAAGTTGTAACATTTTGAGTGCTTAACCTAATTCAATCTATGTAAAATCATAGAATCAGCTTATAAAATTATTCCTAACTTAAAACTAACCTAATTCAATCTATGTAAAATCATAGAATCAGCTTATAAAATTATTCCTAACTTAAAACTAACTGAGGAGAAAAGCAGAGCTGAGATGGTATAATCAAGTCAATGGTCATCAAGTAGCTAATGTATTCAATTCTAGTTTATATATATATATATATATATATATATATATATATATATATATATATATATATATATATATATATATATATATATATATATATATATATATATATATATATATATGAAAAATGCTATTTTGACACCATTTCTTACACCCCATACATACACCATATGCACTGTTCACCGTATTTATACGGTGAACAGTGTTTTTTTATTAAAATAATAATTTTTTTAAAAAAAAAATATTTATTTTTAAAATTTATTTTATAACACAAATATAAGATTACGCATTAACCAACTTCACAGTTGTATTAACCACAAAAATCTACATCATTAACCAGTTATTTTATCTATAATTTATTAACCACTTTCACTACTTCATTAACCAATAAAATATATACCATTAACCATGTTCTGAGCATTTTTTTCATATATTTATGAACAGTAAATTAGATAGGTGTAAGAAAGGGTGTAGGAATAGCAAACCTATATATATATATATATATATATATATATATATATATATATATATATATATATATATATATATATATATATATATATATATATATATATATATATATATATATATATATATATATGAAAATGGTATATGCACAAATAATATAAAATAATTTTATACCGTTAATTAATCACTCTCATATATCTCGTTACATTATAATTGTAAATTTTAAGTTAATAATATAATATATGGTAAATTGATAAATTCTTATTAGATGACAATGTAAAATTATTTTACACGGTCAGTGCATACCAATTAAACTTCAAATATATTTGTTAGTTGTGATCTAAATTAGATTTAAAGTGAGTGTTTAAAGTTATTTTTTTAATGTAAAATTATACTAGATGTCCGTTAAGTCATTTTTATGTAATAGATTGATCTTTAAGTTTTTTTAACAACTTTCGCCTTTAAGTTATCAAAAGTGTGTATCATTATCTTTTTTTAAAAGAGTGAATATATTAATTGTGAATGCAATTATTTTGAGTGGTATAAGAAATAATGAAGTGCAACTAAAAATACAACAGTCACACACATTTAAATATTTAAAATATGAATAAAAATATAAAAATCACCCTAAATGATCAAGTTGTTACAAAAAAAAAAAACTTAAAGGCCAACATGTTATAGAAAAATAATTTAAAGGACCTTCTGGTGTAATTTTGCCATTTTTTATAAGAAAATTTTTTTTAATTAAATAAGAGTATAAGGGGTACTCAGCCCAAGGTTACAACTGATACAACAACGAAAGTAAGAGTGTTTGCGAGCCGGTTTGGTTCGCTTTTAAGAGAATCTGATGTCCAAAGCGATTAAAAATATATGGATTGGTTTGGATTGGATTTGTACACTTTTGTGATAAAATCAAAACTGAATCAAACTGAGAAACAACGAGTTGGTTTGTGTTGGATTGATCGGATACACTAAAAATAAATGTGTAAAAATATTTTTAAAATATAACTTTTATATCAATTAATTTTTCGTAATATTATAAAATTCTTATTTTTTTTATCTATATATGTTGTGAATGGATCAAATAACGTTTTTTTTGAAGTTGAATACTTTGTACTAGTTTCTATGATAATGATCATATGAATTATGCGAATTAATTATAGAATTTTAGAAATTCAATGTCCGAACCAATTAACATCAGGTTTCATTGGTTTGATGCAGTTTTTGTCCAAACTAAAAAAAAAGCCCAACCTAAACACCTTGGTTTGGTTTGGATTCTGGGTTGGCTCGGATTTGCCTGAACCAATGAACAACCCTAAATGAAAGAGAAGGACAACAACCAATACCCAAACACAAAACTAAATGAAAGCTACGGTGATCAACTCCCCGATTAGACATGAAGGTGATAAAAATACACAAGAAGAGGGTAGGGGTTGAATTGTGTTTTGCAAAATTAGAATTGTTAGGCGACGACAATGATCTAGAAAGGGGGTTGAATAGATCACTATTTCCTAAACAAAGTCGGCGCTTAAAAGAAACTTAGTTTTTAAAATTTTATTCGTAAGCGGCCAAGGAACTAAGGTCTTCTAAACAAACTGTTACTGAAAAGATCGGATATGCGATAAGCCAAGATGGAATATCAAATCCAATGAGAAAACGAATCAAAATTTGAACACCAATCAATACAATTCTAATCACTTAAGGTTGTGCAATTTCTAACGACTTGTGAAAATAAAACTCAAATTGACAACAACCCAAATTGTTTGTGTTCGATCAATTTGTCAAACACTTGGTGCACGGAACACTCCAAGTGAAATTCTCTAAGTAATGGTAGTGCAGAATTTTTCGAATTACAATCAAAAGGATTGTAATGAGCTTTCAAAATATTTTTCAGTACTACACTATACCAGAA